>JAQBSW010002580.1:0-100245 GCA_029291075.1 Eudiplozoon nipponicum
ACATACATACATACATACATTCATATATTCAAACAAACATACATACATACATACATAACTGCATGCACTCATACGTCATGCATGTAGTGAATTGAATTTTATTTTTGAATAACATCTACAGATACATTCTGTCTTTTTTTCAAAATTACAGTCGATAAAAACTTTAAAGGGGATAAATAATTGTAGCAGCTTTGAATTAAAATGGATCTAGCCAAAAATATCTCCGCAATGTAGACTACAGAGGAGAATGTGCTCACGAGAGGAAACACGATGCCTAATGGAAGTCACACTTGTATATGACAGTGTAACATTTGCTTCGATAAGGCAGAGTTTGTGTTGCCTGTTGCATTATTCTTCTCTTCACCTGGAGCCAGCATATGCCTGAGCAATAGTTTACATCTAGTAGGGCTTGAGATGTTATTACTCTGGATCCGAACGAAGGCGAAAATTCTTTAATTTGGGCCGAAGTTAACGTTGGAGGAAAAAGTAGTAACAAGTATTTGGTTGACGAATTATACCATAGCTATCCTAAACTATAAATGAAACACACGTGATGACGCGTATTGACTCTCATGGTAATCAGTAGAACACAACGTGAAACGGGCTATTACGAGTAAAACTGCAGTGCATATTTTATGAAAACAAAACTATATATGTAGATCTTACTCCTACTAATCTAGAATAAATTAAAATTGGCAGGAAATTTCGGCTACACATATTCAATTTGGTCGCTAATATTACATATTGCACCTTTCGCAACATGCGAAATAATCAGACATTCATTGCGTGTTTGATGATAAGGATTATTTAAGCCGAGTTTGAAAGCTGGAGCTTAACATTAATCCCATTTCAACCAAACACTCGCACAATATAGCAAACCTACAATAAGTCATACGTACTGACAAGTTTCGACCGTCATTAGTCTTCATATGTGCACATCGAAAACCTGACTAGAGTGGATCAACGGACACGGTATTTACATGAAAAATAATTAGATATGCAGTTCTCATCTAAAGTAGTCTCGCGTGCATTTTACTTGACTGTAAATGCCAGCTAACGTTTACTAGGAAATCATGAGGATTAACTTTTTGCATATTTCGCCAAACATAAGTAAGTTACAAAACTAAACAATCATTGATTACGCAAGTGGGGAATGAACCTTTTCAAGCAAGATCGCCAATCCTAGCTAAAATACCATCAGTTACACGTACTGACGCGTTTCGAAATTCCTTCATCATTATCAGAGTACGACGGCAACCTGATTAACGTATGAATGGCCGTAGTTTGTGGTGTTAAACGACTCTTTGGACAAAAAAGCATTACTGTTTAACTCAAGCTCGCATGCTTCACTTACAGAATTGCTATCACCACCCTCTCAATCAAGAATTGTTTAATTGCGTATATAGCTACATGTACAATTGAATCTCTACACGTCTTGGGTGTCATTAAAGTGCATCAGTATACCGTCCACGCAAAACAACCTGCAGTACATTTTTAGTCCTAAAAATTTTCATTACAATTCAAATATATATTATGGCGAATATCTAAATGAAGATTTCGAGCTGGATATAAACAACATTACCAGCATATTTAAATTTATCACAATAAATCAAGCACTGTTTAATGTAGAAAAGGCTATTCGACCAGCTGACCGGTTTCGTCCTTATTGAGATCTCTTCAAGTACTGTCCAGAATATGCCGCGAACAGGATACGAACCCAGGCATACAAACAAACCAGGTCTATATTGAAGGAATGGCCTTTTATACATTATACAATACTTAGTTTATACTGACAAATGTATGTATAACGGGATTTGTGCTTATATCAAGCTATCTATCTTGATATACGATAATAAACGTTAATTTATAACTGAAAATTGTGAAGCGTGCACCATTTTTGTGCAGTGGTTAGGGTCATAGTATTTGAAACCGATGTGCCCACATACGAACTGTGTTCGCAGCAAAAATCTGAACACTTCTTGAAGAGTTCCTAATAAGAGCGAGAATGGTCTACTAGGTTATTGGCTTTTACGTTATACAATGAAGCAAACATAAATCCCATTGCATGTAACCAGTCATCCAAAAGCATAGAAAAAATACCGTCAGTCGCACATACTGACGCATTTTGTATTTCCATGATCATCCTCAGAGTACCACGGCAAAATGACTAGCGAGAATCAAACCGCATTAGATATACATGAAAAGCAACATTTGATATGCAGCTGTCACGCCTAGTAGCCTCACATACACTGTACTTGACTGGAAATGTCGGCTGCACAATTTCCATTCAGTCACGAACATTAACATTTTGCAGCTTTCTCCACATATATACATAGTAAACACAATTAAACAACTAATGATTGCGCGGGTGATGCAGACAATTCTTTAAATCAAGCTTGCGATCTTGAAGTGTACGCCAATCCCACTGTATTTAACTAGTTGTTAGACACCATATATAATAGTGGATTGGTATTTATTTCAAGCTATATATATATATATATATATATATATATATATATATATATATATATATATATATATATATATTTATATATACCGTCGAACTGCCCAACATATCTTGACCAGATATATAGTGGGTACAGGGCGTCATACCGGCTTTTGTTACTGAGTCGCCAGTAAGCATGAAACGCATGTGTTCATGAGATTATACCTTTCTTTTATGCTAACTAGCGCTTATCCTTCCGGTCGAAGTTGAATTAATTGGGTTGCTTAATACATGAGATGCAATTGAATATATATTAATTCTGCTCAACAAGCAATATGTAAATATTAGTTCAGCTATTTTATGCGTTTGCAATTTGAATTTGGAAATAAATCGTTTATTGGTTCATTCGTTTAGCATAACTCAAGTTGATTAAACGAAGTTAAAAAATTCAATTTTATTTCTGCAAGAACTCAACTTGATTGTGATATATGCTGTACTTAATGTAATAATTTTTTAAAAGAAAGTAGGATTAATCTGGATTAAACAGATGTAATATACAACGATGATCAAGAATCAAGAGGCTCAAATGCTGATGCATACATCCGCACAGTAGTTTAATATAAGCGTGTAGATAACGCGCACACGTGTGCGTATGTTTTTATGTGTGCCTCAGAATGTTCGGTTTACATTTCTTGTTCGTTGCTTTATAATAAAGGTATTTAGTACAGTATAATTCCCCTAGCGTCTTAGTCGTTAAAATTTATTGTAACAGATAATACAGCCAAATCGAGTTATGGCAAACATTACCTTTTTCTAACTGAGTGTATACGCATTCTTAACAAAACGTTATGCTTCATTAAGTAAACGAACATTGGTTGCGCGCTCGGTGATAGCAGTTACTTTTAATCAAGGTTGCTATCTTTATACAAACACCTGATCCATTATGTGCATACATTTGTCAGTATAAACTAAGAATTGTAAAGTGTAGAAAAGGCAATTCATCCAGTAGCCCGGTTTCGTTCTTATTGAGCACTCAACACGTACTGGTCAGAATTTGCCGCGGATGGGGCTCAAACCTGGGCATGTCTGCTTCGGAATATGGTGCTCTAAGCGCTGAGAAATCCTGCCGCACACTACACAAAATTACAGTTATATACTAACTAATGTAACTCGATTAGTCTATTTTTCGTTTAGGTGGAGCTCATATGGCTTCCATTTAGACCCAAAGTCCCAACTAACCCTCCACAATCTCTCATTACTGAACAGACACCACATTAGATTGGGAAGAGGATTTGATATTGATATTTATATAATTAAACGAACATTGGTTGCACGGGCGGTGATAACATTTACTATAATCAAGTTTGCGAACTTGATATAAGCACCTGACCCTTTAAATGTATATATTTGTCAGTATAAACTAAGAATTCTGTAGTGAAGAAAAGGCAACTTATCCAGTAGACCGGTTTCGTCCTTATTGGGAACTCATCATGTACTTGCCAGAATTTGCCGTGGACAGAGATCGAACCTGGGCACGTCTCCTACGGAACCTGGTGTTCTATCCACTGAGCCAACCAGTCGTGTCTTTACTCGATTTATTTCTCACTTGAAACGGCATAATCTTGGAGTGTCTAGGGGTTGTATTTAACTAATAAATCACTTCGGCTTTGAAAATGAAATTTTTGTTTGTCTCGCTCGTCAAGCAATACGTTTATTCTCAGATGAGTTTCTCATTTATAAAATAGAACGCGTTTACATTCTCCTTCTCTAATCGATATTTAACATTATGGTTAGCCTTGTTGGCTCAATAGTTTTTGGACGCTCTATTTCTGAATCTTTTACGTATTTTATTTGACTTGGACAGATTTTATATAATTAAACGAACGTTGGTTGCGCGAGCGATGATAACAATTATTATAATCAAGGTTGCGGTCTTGATATAAACACCTGACCCATTAATTACCTACATATGTCAGTATAAACTAAGAATTGTATACTGGATGAATTGCCTTTTCTACTCTATACAATTCTTAGTTTATACTGACACATGTAATTAATTAATGGGTCAGGTGCTTATATTAACAACGCAACATTGTTTATAATAATTTTACATATTTTATTGCATGGTACACGCGAATATCGTTTAGGATCGATAAAACACAATTAAAATCTATTCATAAACCCGCAAAACCTAGTATAAATAAAAATAAAATTCATTAGGTCGAGTAATCGTTTTTTGCAAAGGCGGAGATAAAAACTCTTTTGGTCAAGCTTACTTGCTGGAAGTATGCACTAATACTATTATAGGCCAGTCGTAAAGCATATAATAACTACCATCAGTCCCGGTACTATCCTGTGAAAGCAGCGCTGTGAAATCATCAGAGTAAGACGAAAAACTGGCTGAAGGAGATAAATCAACATTTGAAATATATATATATATATATATATATATATATATATATATATATATATAGCGTTGTGGAAACTGAAAATGGGGCTCCGAATGCTAGAAATTACGCATAAATTCCACTTGATTGAAGCGTAAAATATATGCCTCATTCACAATATTTATAAAATTTACAAAAAACGTAATTATTACCGGAATATTATTACCAGAATAATACTTCCATTTATACGTTAATAATAACAATTTAGTTTGACACCCACTTAAACTGAGAGAAGAAATCTATGCAACTCTTACCGTGAAATTAATACCATTCGCGTTTTCAACCATCTGAACTATATGAGACAAAGAGTAGAGCCTTTGAGATCGCGCATTGAAGCCAAAGTAGTCCCAGTCAACATACTAGAATAAGAAATGAAAATAACATGTAAATTGAAAATAACCAACGTCCAATCTCTCCTGGCTCAAATATTATGAAAAAATGTAACCTATTGATATACTTTTCAATATTTCCGAATGAAAGCTCTAATGTGTGAACAACTTTTATACCAGAAAAGTTTCTATCGATTCGAGCTAGCTGAAAAGATCTGTTGCTTTTGTCACTCATACATAAAATAAACGTATTTACATAAGTTATCGGTATGCTGGTACCATAAAGACGATTGAACTTCACATTACATTGATTATCATTAATATTATAAATTATATTTAGCATATAATACACGATATGTACACTCATATATATATATATATATATATATATATATATATATATATATATATATATATATATATATATTATGTTACTCTCGTCTGCATTACTATATTTGTCAAAATTATCAGGAGAAAATAGATCAAAAACGGTTTTGCACACAAACTTATAATGACCATAGTGTTATTAATTAAACGTGCTTAATAGTAGAATGAGCAAATGAAACTGATGAACACGATGACTTAAAATAATTACAACACAGAACTTATATATGCACTATATAAGTTGACAAAAGATAAAAAGTAGACTGTCTGTGAATGGGTAAATACTGTAGGTAAACATTAATTGTGCGTTTGATGAATCGCATGCTAAAATATTTCACAGCAAATACTTGGGTGTCTTAACTAATAACATTTAATTGTTTCATCTCAGCACATTGTTTAGCAAGTCATTAAATTAAACGAACATTAAATGTCAGTTTTTGTGCTAAGCTAACTTTAGAAAGGGACACTGACAACCGCCAAATGTCAGCGCTCTTACGCTTGACTGCGTGTGTTTAATAAAATAAAAGTCCTTGTTATAGATGAACTAATCATCCTAAATGGAAATTTTTTTATTTTAACAAAATGACCACGAATATCTTGATATTTTACACTAAAATATAGTTATGTAAATGGAGAAATAAAAATGCCTCTAAGAAGAGACTGTAAAATGTGCCATGATATATATAAAAGTTTAATATATATCGACAATGTATATATAAAAGATAATACAAAAATTAACTTATATACATACACATATATATATATATTTATATATACATACAAAAGGTAATTATTGTATTATTTTTTATATGTAGATTATCGAAAGATGCTAAACCTAACTTCAGAATTTAAACGCAATTACTCATCTACGATGGGAGCGGTGTTTTTGGCTTCAAATTAGGAATGCCAAATAAAGATGAAAATGACCTAGTGAAAAAGTGACTTTTGCTGTGTTACGTGATGTTTAGATTTATCCTAACAACCAAATAAATATGATGCAAGTGGATTCTTCTATCCGAACTCAATATCCCTACTCCAGATAGCATAGTGCCGATCTTATCATGTCAGATCTCTATAGCTAGTTGACAATTTTGTTTGTTTAATGTAAAACAATTCATTTTATGACTCTAAACTAACTGATCTAGGATTCCATCTCCGGCCGCTACAAGTCTGCTTACCACACAGAAATGTCCAATAAAGGCAAAAACTGACTAGCAGACGAATTACATGAGATATCATCTATGTAAAATTTATTCCGACACTCTTCAAACATGATACTCTGTGCGGAACAATTGGCAGCACTTATACTTTGGTAAAATATTGATTCTTTTACATTCCAGGTGCACATATGTTGTTTGGCATTGACTAATGAGTCTAACTTGTCCCTTAATTCTGAAGCCGTTCATCAGCTGCTTGTCTAAATGAGGATACTACATTTGCCACAGGTTGTTCTTATCCTATGAGTATAGTGTCAACCCTGAAGATGGAACTAGAAATGAAGATTTGGAAAATTTTCGTAAAATCTGATACCAACTTCTTTTTCAGATAAGCAGCTGATGGGCGGCTTCTGAGTGAAAAAAAGTGAGAACCCATCAATCAATGCCAAATAAAATCCGTGCACCTGGAAATGTAAAGGAATTAAGATTTTATCGACCTACGAGTACTATCAGTTGTCCAGCACAAGAAATATGCAAAAATATTTAAAAATAAAAGCGCTGCCAAGTTACAACAACATTTAATCGTAATAACCTGTTCTATTTTCCAAAAAACAATGCCAAACTAATTAAGTTTGGCATATTTTCACCAATATGCATATATTTACAATTACTACCAATTCACTAATTCTCCTGATAGTGTCACTAATCTCAAGGCAAACTTAATAATACACATTTTTAATCATATAATTTGATCATTGCTAGTCGTTTAACTCGCGGGTAAGAAAATAAACGCATTCAGACAAAATTATAAATGTGCAAGCATGCATACATACATTCATACGAACATACTTTCATACGAACATTTATATAATTAAACGACCATTGGTTGCGTGAGGGGTGATAACAATTATTTTAATCAAGGTTGCGGACTTGATATAAGCACCTGACTCATTAATTACTTACATATGTCAGTATAAACTAAGAAGTGTATAGTATGGAAAAGGCAATTCATCCAGTAGACCGGTTTTGTCCTCATTGAGAACTCATTATGCTTAGCCAAAATTTGTCGCGGACAGGGCTCGAACCTGGGCACATCTGCTTCGGAACCTGCTGCTTTAACCACTGAGACACTCTGTCGCACACTACACCAAACACAATTGTCAATTATATACTAACTAATGTAATTTAGTTAGTCTATTTTTCCTTTAGGTGGAGCTCATATGGCATCCATTTAGACAGAAATTTCCAACTAACCATCCCAAATCTCTCATTACTGAACAGACACCACACTACGTAGGGAAGTGTTATTGAAATGAAAATTTATATAATTAAACGTGCATTGATTTGCGTGGGCGGTAACTTAACTAATGTAATCAAGTTTGCGGTCTTGATATAAGCACCTGACCCATTAATTATTTTTGTCAATTTTAACTAAGAAATGTATAGTGAATTGCCTTTTCTACACTATACAATTCTTAGTATATACTGACAAATATAAGTAATTAATACGCCAGGTGCTTATATCAAGATCGGAACTTAGATAATAATAATTTATTCATGCGTACATTGGTGCCTGATGCAGTGTTGAATTTATACTGACAATATGTATATAATCAAAATTATGCAATTATAATTCAAATCAATATAACTTTCCTAAAGCGCATGGTGTCAATTTTTTATTAACAGTATGAAGGGTTGACTAGTTAGATCTTGACGGCTTAAGTGAATTCAAGTAATTTGTAAATGAAATCAAATTGCGTTTAGTCTGTATCACGAGCGGCGCAGTGGATTGGGTCACAGATTCCGAGACATATGTGCCACGGTTCGAATCCCGCTCGCGGAAAATTCTGGACAGTACTTGAACAGTTCCCGTCAAGAGCGAACCCGACCTACTGGGTGAATTGCCTTTGCTAAAAGCATTACTATTATCAGTTTATACTTATTATATATATATATATATATATATATATATATATATATATATATATATATATATATATATGAAAAAAGAACCCTAATCCATGGATTAAGATGTATATATTCATAAATAGTATTTCACGGTATAGGGTAACGATGTTATTTTAATGTATTAGTTGCATTTAATTTCCCCATTTTTTAAATCCTAAAACAAAAGAATCGCAATCTATTAAGTAAGATACATATGCAATAAAAGTCTTACGTGGAATAGGTTAACCATGTTTCTTTAGTGTATTAATTGCAAATATTTTCTCTTTTTTTCCTTTTTTACATACTTTGAAAACTGATAAAATTAATTGCAAATAAACATTAAAACATCGTGCTTACCCTATTCCACGAAATACTATTAATGCATATATAATGCTTATTCCTTGGATTACAGTTCTTTTTTCTCAACTTTGAAAAAATGGTTAAATTATCTAATTTATATATATATATATATATATATATATATATATATATATATATATATATATATAAGTGTGTGTGTGTGTGTGTGTGTTTCTGTGTACTTGTAACGTATGTTTATAAGCGCATATAACAAACCAGTAAATCAATAATTTTTCATATTGTGATGCTTCTAATGGAAAAAATTGTTGCAGATTGAACACAAGAAATAGAACTAATTCCATACTTCTCTTCAATCCGTTCGTTCTTTTTACGTTGTTATGCTCTTGTTCCTACCTTTAAACCAAACTATGAATAAATGCTTCATATCAATATTTCTCTACAAACTGTTTGTCCAATATTTGGACCAATTTGGTGCTATCATTCTTTCATTTTATGTTTCTATTGCAAATCAAATTTACGTTTCTCGACATAACTTTCTTTGTACCTGAACTAAGTTTAATCTCAGTTAAAATAATGGATTCAAAATCGTCGTTAAACTCTATGGTTTTGCTTTGTAAAGAATGAAATTTTGTATATATATATATATATATATATATATATATATATATATATATATACATATATATATATGTATATATAATGTCCATTACTTTCAAATATTACACAGTGTAAAATTATGACGAAGGGTAAGCACATTTAATAATGTAATGTATAATGGCCGTTTATATCGTGAATAACAATCTACGGTTTACAATCTTTCATTAATATACATCATAGGTTTTCATTTGATTATGTAGGGGGCAAATAATCTAATTTTAAGCTTTAATTCTAGTTCTCGTTTGGTTTGATTTGTAGGTTTCAAATGCGCATGTGCCAGTGTGTGTCTTTATGTGCGTGTAGTGTTTATTCTCGTCGTATTACGGAGTTAGATCTGGGATCTGGTCATTCTTGTATTAATGGATTGAGTTTTAACCAACTGTTCGTTTTGTTGACTGTTGTGTGTACGAATGTTTTTCCCAGTATGATGACTTTCCTTTCGCATTGATCTTCAACTTCATTCTTTCACCCTGGTAACAGGGCAAGGTGGCCGGATTTCAATGACTAATTCCTTTTTTTTTAAATTTCTTTCCCTATTAACTAATGGTTGTGCTACCGTTTGCGCTGCCGTTTTTTCTTCTTCAATTGTTTGCCAACCCATCAAAACTTTGTTTAGGCTGGTTTAGTGTAAATACAGGGCTTGCCTTAAACAATGCAGCAGAAATAACCAGAATCTGACGAACAAGCATATAAGCCGCTTCTTGCATCATTCCATCCAGGAAAACCAATCGAATCTGCAAGATTCTGACAGTGTTCTTTAATCATTAGGTCGCCATCTTGAATGTTTGAACAAGAGCAAATACAATTGTTTCACAACAAAAATAGAAAGGTTGATAAAAATAACAGCTGACAAAAACCTCACAAGCGATCTGAAAAAATTGCCTGCACAAGCGAAGTTTCCTAAAAATCCAGCTTATTTTCTCTGACAATTTCTTACACCATTTTGAAATATCGTAAACACGAACACCATCAAGAACTCTTTTGATCTAGCAGATGAACTCGAGTGAAAAAACCTTATATACAACAAAATGGTCTCGCTTGACATCCCATCCTCATTTAAGACTATTACACTGGAAAGACCCATTGGCGATCGTGTGTGACCTGATTAAGAATGAGATTGAAGAATTTCCCCTAGACACCAATTTTTTCAAAGACCTCATATTGTCATGTATGAAAAAGCGTGCAATTTGCATTTAAATGGAAATATTACTGTCTGTTCAGATGTGTGGCTATGGCCAGCTGCGTTGCACCGCTCCTGGCAGATGATTAGACGCACCATCAGCCTAGCTCAAAATAGTCCTTCATGGTGTTCGAGTTTATAATATTTCATGAAGGCTAATGTAGTATGCAGAAAACCTTACCTGGTTTAAGTTGCGGTGCATTGAGCATTGACATAATGGTCCGCATTGCAGGAGCTCCCAAGGCTGTCAAGTTTTTATGAGTTTTTGGCTCTTAGTACAACCTTTCGGCGCTTTTCGGTCGGGCTTCGCATTTTCGATTTCTTCTATGAGTCCAGATTTGATTTCAAAATCTGCCATTGTGGATAAAACATATTTTTCCATCTTTTTCAGAATAACATTTAGTCTTGATTTAATATCTGATGAATCAACTTTTTATTTGTTGGCCGGTTTGAATTTCAACTGATAATTTATTATCTCGTTCATGTACATTCTATAAGCATCGGCTTTAATTTTAACAACTCCTGATCCATTGTCGGGAGTAGCAATTCGTAAAGATTTACCTGATTCTACTTTTCGTAATTCGTTTATGTGATTCTTTGTGATGATTTGGTTGCCTTAAAAATAATTTATGTATTGTTCTAGTGCACCAACTCTCTCAGCTGTTATTCCTTGTCCATTAAATTTCTGTGGGGCGACGCCTTTTATTAATTCGATGTAGAACATGTTTAGTTTTAGCCTGGGTGTCATTAATTTCACATTTTCTTAGATTTCTCTTAACGATGCAGAATTGTGCTCCTAAGGAGAATAATATTTTCCAATGCTTTTACAAGATCGTTTTTGAATAATTGCGTCCGGATTTTTAGGAAACTTGGCTTGTGCAGGGAATTTATCCACATCCTTTGTGTGGTCTTTATTTTCTTTGTCAGCTGCTGTTCTTATCAACGCTTTTAACATTATTTAAAAAGAAATGTATTCGCTCTTGTTCTAACTTGCAAGTTGGCCACCTTGTTACTAAATTACTCAAATCGCAGGTGAGCGCTGCCTGTGTGGCGCTGTGGCGAATTTTTGACATATTTTGGTAATTTTGTTACGTTTTGAGTTGCATTGGTGCAATTCTGGCATGTTCCTGATGAAAGTGATGTACTTGATGAGTTTAATTTGCCAGCTTATGCAATGTTTTGTTTATACCGACAATGTATATGTATAAAAGAATCCCATGAGTGTCCACTCGAAGTTAAGACACGACACAAAACCATCAAAATTAAATTAAAATTTGCATGCAAAAGGTCTTTCATCATTGCACCAAATGCTCGAGGGTTCGGATCTATGTTGTAGTGATTGGTGATAATACAGAGTAATACCCATAAGAAGAGCGAATCCAGACAAGCAAATGATTTCCATTTGCTGTCTCACTAGCTTTTATCCTTCATTTGTAAATGTATTTGTATTTCAGTTTACTATACCTTTTAAGAAATGATAACTTACGACTTTAATTGCAGCAATTAAATTTTTCGGATTTCGAACAACATCAACGCCAAGGTAATTCATGTTTGTGTTGCCCTCAAAAAGTTTACTTGCCACACGCAGCAAATATGTAACGGCTTCAAAATTAGGTGAAGTACGAATTTGAAAGTAGAATTGAACAATGTCTCGTTTGTTGGACGCGTAATTTTTTATCGTATCGAACAGATTTACATTCTGGAACATAATATAAAGTGAAAAAAGGCGCAAGTAAAGAGTCAATAAATTTCTCCCCTGATTTTACACACATTATAGTTGATACCTTACAGCAAGTACACATTCTCAATAGAAGCATCTAGTATTACTAGTTCTAGTAGTAGTACTAGTTCTAGTAGTAGTACTACTAATACTACTACCAGTATTAGTGGTAGTAGAATTAGGAATAATAATAATAAAAATAATATTAGTACTATTAGTAGAAGTAATAGTAGTAGTAGTAATAATAATAATAATAATAATAATAATAATAATAATAATAATAATAATAATTATTATTATTATTATTATTATTATTTTCATTATTATTATTATTATTATTATTATTATTATTATTATTATTATTATTATTATTATTATTATTATTATTATTATTATTATTATTATTATTATTATTATTATTATTATTATTATTATTATTATTATTATTATTATTATTATTATTATTATTATTATTATTATTATTATTATTATTATTATTATTATTATTATTATTATTATAGTAATTGTAGTAGTACTAGCAGCAACAGCGGCAGTAGTAATAGTAGTAGTAGTAGTCGTCGTCGTAGTGTAGTAGTAGTAGTAGTAGTGGTGGTCGCAAGTAGTAGTAATAGTAGTAGTAGTAGTAGTATTTTTAGTAGTAGTAGTAGTAGTAGTAGTAGTAGTAGTAGTAGTGTAGTAGTTGTAGTAGTAGTAGTAGTAGTAGTTGTAGTTGTAGTTGTAGTTGTAGTTGTAGTTGTAGTTGTAGTTGTAGTTGTAGTTGTAGTTGTAGTTGTAGTTGTAGTTGTAGTTGTAGTTGTAGTTGTAGTTGTAGTAGTAGTTGTAGTTGTAGTTGTAGTTGTAGTTGTAGTTGTAGTTGTAGTTGTAGTTGTAGTTGTAGTTGTAGTTGTAGTTGTAGTTGTAGTAGTAGTTGTAGTTGTAGTTGTAGTTGTAGTTGTAGTTGTAGTTGTAGTTGTAGTTGTAGTTGTAGTTGTAGTTGTAGTTGTAGTTGTAGTTGTAGTTGTAGTTGTAGTTGTAGTTGTAGTTGTAGTTGTAGTTGTAGTTGTAGTTGTAGTTGTAGTTGTAGTTGTAGTTGTAGTTGTAGTTGTAGTTGTAGTTGTAGTTGTAGTTGTAGTTGTAGTTGTAGTTGTAGTTGTAGTTGTAGTTGTAGTTGTAGTTGTAGTGGTTGTAGTTGTAGTTGTAGTTGTAGTTGTAGTTGTAGTTGTAGTTGTAGTTGTAGTTGTAGTTGTAGTTGTAGTTGTAGTTGTAGTTGTAGTTGTAGTTGTAGTTGTAGTTGTAGTTGTAGTTGTAGTTGTAGTTGTAGTTGTAGTTGTAGTTGTAGTTGTAGTTGTAGTTGTAGTTGTAGTTGTAGTTGTAGTTGTAGTTGTAGTTGTAGTTGTAGTTGTAGTTGTAGTTGTAGTGGTAGTTGTAGTTGTAGTTGTAGTGGTAGTAGTAGTCGTTGTGGTTGTGGTAGTTGTAGTTGTAGTTGTAGTCGTAGTTGTAGTTGTAGTAGTAGTGGTAGTGGTAGTTGTAGTTGTAGTTGTAGTTGTAGTTGTAGTGGTAGTTGTAGTTGTAGTTGTAGTTGTAGTTGTAGTTGTAGTGGTAGTGGTAGTTGTAGTGGTAGTTGTAGTTGTAGTTGTAGTGGTGGTAGTTGTAGTTGTAGTGGTAGTGGTAGTGGTAGTGGTAGTGGTTGTGGTAGTGGTAGTGGTAGTTGTAGTGGTAGTGGTAGTGGTAGTGGTAGTTGTAGTTGTAGTTGGTAGTGGTAGTGGTAGTTGTAGTTGTAGTGGTAGTTGTAGTTGTAGTTGTAGTGGTAGTTGTAGTGGTAGTTGTAGTTGTAGTTGTAGTGGTAGTTGTAGTGGTAGTGGTAGTTGTAGTGGTAGTTGTAGTTGTAGTTGTAGTTGTAGTGGTAGTTGTAGTGGTAGTTGTAGTTGTAGTGGTAGTGGTTGTAGTTGTAGTGGTAGTTGTAGTGGTAGTTGTAGTTGTAGTTGTAGTTGTAGTGGTAGTGGTAGTTGTAGTGGTAGTGGTAGTGGTAGTGGTAGTGGTAGTGGTAGTTGTAGTTGTAGTTGTAGTGGTAGTGGTAGTGGTAGTTGTAGTTGTAGTGGTAGTGGTGGTTGTAGTGGTAGTTGTAGTGGTAGTTGTAGTTGTAGTGGTAGTGGTAGTTGTAGTGGTAGTGTAGTTGTAGTTGTAGTTGTAGTTGTAGTTGTAGTTGGTAGTTGTAGTTGTAGTGGTAGTGGTAGTTGTAGTTGTAGTGGTAGTTGTAGTGGTAGTGGTAGTTGTAGTTGTAGTGGTAGTAGTAGTAGTAGTAGTAGTAGTAGTAGTAGTAGTAGTAGTAGTAGTAGTAGTAGTAGTAGTAGTAGTATTATAAATAGAAGTATTAGTTTTTGCTATATTAGTAGTTATAGTAGTAGTATCATTGTTGTTGAAAAACTATTATCTGTAAAATATAATTGACTGAACTTCAATTTATCTATGGCCCTGATTTTCAAAATAGAAGCACGACTAAAACCACTGTCCTTGTGAAATATACGTATCTCGGTATATTAAAGCACCACAGCCTCATTTACACGATGCAATAATTAAAAATGGTACATAAGTTAAGACCGATTCTTCTTAAAAGTGGGTTTTATAAAAGCATATATAGATAAGGCAGTGTTAATCAGGTCTCTTTACCAGACCCCGAGCTGCCAATAGTTTCGCAAAGATTTTCATTAATTCATGCCAGTCACGGTTAAGGTGAGTATTGCGCGGTGGGATCAAGAAGTCGCTATGGCAAATAAAACTGTCAGATAATGACATCACTCTCATATCCCTTATACGAATCCAGCCGTCTACGGGAATCAAAATGAGAACACGGCGATCAAGAAACATTTGTGTACTAAGCTGTTTATTTTGAAAATTAGAGCATTTATAATTTTTCAAAATACATAACATAATCACGCATTTAATGTTTGCTAAAACTTTTAAGGATGACACACAATACATTTCTTTAAATAAATTCTTGGATATAAATTACTTTTCGTTTTATACCGAGTTTATTATGAGGCGGCTAATTTTCTTCAAACATACTAATAAATTTAAGCTGGTTCAGAGCTAAAATTAGACATAATTTTTTATCGATTGATTGACCGTGTCATCGGCTGAAATGAAATAATAATAATGTGGAGAGAATTACACCATATGAGCGAAAGACGTAGCTAACTCGCTACATTTTACCTCACGTACAGTCTACTTATCCATTGTTATTTTAATCTTTATTTCGTATTATTTTCGAAAACATTTAGCGATCCAATTAAATATTGCGATGACAGCAGGTTGTCGCTTTGCACTCTCAGTTTTGTATAGATCCGATTGATCCCCATTTCCAAGTACGCATCGATTTTCTCTTCTTTTTGGCTGAGTGTAGATTCGTTCTTTATTTCCGAAGGCTTCGAAACTGTTCATACTAACCTCTGGAACGCTAATCGGGAAGAGTCAACATATGAAGTTCGCACTGCGCAACCATTCAAAGGATGATCATTCAAGTTATAAATACATCACTACAGGGGATTAAAGCCAGTCTAACCATATGTACGACCGGCACTTATCTCAAATCAGCAAACTTAGTTTAGATAAATGTTAATTTAGCTTTTTTGTCAAAGATTTGCAGAATTGTCATCCACAGTTCACTTGTAGATTTTAATATGGCCAAATCAAAAAAGCTACGTGTGTATGCAAATATTCGATGGGTATTGCGAAACTAGTGCTATTTTAGTTCCAATCGGACCAAAAGTATCTTCAAAATTCAAAATCAATAAAAATATAAATTAAAGCTTGCATAACTTATGTGCTTACTGGCGACTCATCAATATTAGTAGGCCCTAGAAACAAAACGCACTATATATTTGGTTTTACTTTCTTTTCCTATTTAAATAACTTGATACTAGCTACGCAATGCCTAATACATTATTACAATCAATAGTATATCAACTCTTTATTGAATGATTTAACAATTAGCAGAGAAATTTTATAATTAAAGCCGAGCCAGTCCAGAATTTAATGCATTTTTTGAATAGTAATTGTTCAAAATGGGTTTTTAGCTAATATCGACTAAATATCTCAAAAAGCATCGTATTAGTGGGCCTTGGTGCTTTTGTATATATTATATATAGTGAAATAACTAAAAAGTCACATTGCTAACGATTTATACTAAATTGAATATATATATATATATATATATATATATATATATATATATATAAATGCTTTAATATACTCGTATAAGTGGCTGCATCTCTATTTGCCCAAAATTTGTTTTCTAAATATAGTAACGGCTCCTACTGTGATACTCTTAAGCAAAAAACGCATGCAAACATGAAATGGCACCTTTTGCTCTCGTTGACTTTAGCATGTCCTTCTGTTACTATTTCAGCTACTTCGTTACTATGGATGTAATATTTTATACATAACTTTACAGATGTCAGTTCAGCGATTCCCATAATATATATGTTAAAACATCTTCACGAGTAGCTAAGGTGCACATTTTACGAAAAATATCAGTATGCTTTTATATACTGTTTGTTATGGACAACTAATATATATGTAATTTTGTATTAGATGATGCGCACCTAGTAAGAAATTAGTTCAAATATGACCACAAAGATAAACAAAAGAATCTTTTGAAATGCGAGCTTTAATAAAATTCATTGTACCCTTCCTGTGTGCAAAAACAAAAGAAATTTTATCAGATATAAAAAACATTTCTTTCGCATTGTCTTCTCAAATATCTACTAATGAACATATCTTTATATATAAATTGGAAAGCAAAACAAGATAGAAATATGTGAACAAAGAGAGTGTGAAAAACAGAAACCAATCAAATTGCGTGCGTCACATCCAGTTCAAGCTCAACGCTTGTACGTGCTTCTTCTGCTTACATAAATCCGGCTGTAATTTGTTTATCCATTGGGCTTCGTATGTGGTTAGCTCTCTTTTGTTTTTGCATTTCGTAATTACTTTGAATGCTACGTCTGGAGAACATACGTGCGATGTTTCGATGATGTGTTGCGCAATAGCAAACGTGTATTCACCATTTGATTTAAAGCAGAGTTGCAATGTTCTCTCATACGAGTAATTAACCGTCTGGTCGATCGGCCTACGTAAGTTTATCGACAACATGCGCATGTATATTGGTAAATAATATTTAATATCGACATCACGGCTGTTTCTCTTTGATTGCTGGTAAAGGCAAGTGTGTTACCCTAAATAACACTCGTAGTTTAGCTGCATTAAATGTGCGTGTTAATGCTGCTTCAACTTTCTTTTGTGCCATTCGGCACAAAATGAATAAGGAATGCTGAAAAATTGTACGACACAATCTCATATACGTATTTGTAAACATGCAATAATGGAGCTAATTTCATATAAAATTTTCGCCAATGCGGCTTCAAAAACAAATCACTAAATATAATAATTATACTGAGCCTGTAAAGAGTACTATCTCTACGGCTGTTATGTCAGTACCTGATAACAACACTACATTTGCAAAAACGGTACATGGTACTAACACAGTGAATTTCATTGTATGCTAAATTTTCAAAAAAGTGAAAATTAGAACTATTTCTGAACACCTGTTACACCAAAAAATCCATAAAATCGGGCCTTGATCGATATAAGTCATCACATTTTGCGGTAATCATTACATCATTCACTTCAATATATAACAGTTAGAAAATGTTCATTGCGTAGATCTAATTTATATGCTTAGCTTAGATAAACAACTAGCTCATAAAGTACAAATAATCATTTGTCATTGAACAAGAATACATATACCCTTGCCAAACACCAGGAATTTCTCACTCACCACAAAACTATCAATACATTTATAAATTTATCTCATAATCTTTACTTCATTTTTTAAAATTGTGTGTATATGTAATGTATAATTTATTTTTTTTTTGGTTAAGCTTGATTGAAACAATTACAAAATATGTTCAACTTTGTTTTTTCGATGTGTGCACTTTTTCAACAATATGTTATCTGATATAATATATTTGTGCCTTTTTATTTAATTATTGCCACATTTAAAATACTAATAATGGTTTTCAATACATTTATTCAGATTATTGTTACATAATCGAAATAGACGTTTGCTTATATTAACTGATTTAATTGTTATATTGACCAATCACATTCTATTAATCAATTTCTTCCTTTCGTACTTACTGGCAACTCATCAGTAGGAGCCGGTATTATGCCATTTACCCATTATATATTTAGGTGAGGAATTTTGGGAATTAGGACGATAAAATACGATGGTATCACAATCTTCACTCTAATATATAGTGAGTAAAGGAATATCGGCTCCTATTTACAAATCGTCAATAAGCACGAAAAAAATATGCACGTGTTTATAATTTCCGTTCATGCTGTCTTTGGTTTATCCTTCTGGACATATTTGAACTAATTTGTGACTATATGCAAAACACCTAGTACAAAATTGCATATATATTAGGTCTCCGCCACAAGCAGTATCCAGTTGCCTGCATTAATGTAATCGAATGTTATTCGTCATACAAAACCTGTAATAACCTAAAAAAATTAAATAATTTCGAAAATGGATTCATCAAAATTATCTCGTGTTATGAATAACAAGGGCAGCATTTTAGTTTTTTTGATCTTTGAATATATTTCAGTATCATTGGGCATCTATCATCTTCAGTTCACCAATCATCACAAATTTTAAAAACAAAATAATGAAGCAAGTGAGATATTTCATCAAGCTAAATCATTTATACTTCAGACTGACCTTTCCACTATACAGTTGCTTGTCACGTGGGGGTGTACGTGCATAACTGCTAGGTTCATCTAACTAAGTGAAACTAGAGAGGCTGAATATCAATATATCACTTATATGTGTTAAACTATTTGTTTTATACACATAATGTGATACGACGTAACTGAGGTAGCCTTCAAAATTTGGCTGGGTGGAGACATATAAATCATAACCATTCACCATAATTGCACACAATTTTAAGTGATAAAGTTAGAACACCGAACGAACCATATACATGTGAAATTTTCTTTAAAAAATTCAGGTTTTAGGTACTGTTTATGGCGGAGAACAAATATATATGCAATTATGTAATAGGTGTTGCGAACCTAGTAACAAATTAGTTCAATTATGACCAGAAGGATAAACCAAAAACAACATGAACGGAAAGTATAATCTCGTGCACATTCGTTTCGTGCTTACTGGCGACTCATCAGTAGGAGCGGAAGACAGTTTTTACCTACCCATATCGGATATCGTGTTAGAACCTAAACGTTCACCACGGTATATACACAGCATAAAGGAAAGCGCGCATGCCCATACGGTGATGAAATACAGCTTGTATCTCGGTCTTATATATATATATATATATATATATATTGAGTAAGTTAGCGTTAAAGTCGCATTTTCCGGACTTTAAATGATGTTAGCTTCACTATTGCAGGTTTACACATTCGTCTAGGAGATTGTATCGTTCCTCACCCAAATATATATTGGCTTAAGGTGATGATGAGTCGCCAGTAAGCACAAAACTAATGTGCATGAGATTATACATTCATATCATGTTGTCTTTGGTTTTTTCCTTCTGGTCATAATTGAACTTATTTGTAACTAGGTGCGCTACACCTAATACATAATTGCACTCAGGTTGTACTCAGGATAGGCTTGTTTAATAACATTTTTTGTCATAAGCGGGATGCCGCTTTGCACTATTAGTTTCGCAAAGATCCGATTGATCACCATTTCCAACTAGGCATCGATTTTGTCTTCTTTTGGCTGAGTGCGGATTTGTCCCTTTCTACTAAAAGCTTCGACGTTGCTCATACTAAACACTGGAAATGAGGTACGGTCTAATCTTCGTTGACTAGCCATGTTTCGATATGTCGTTTTCCATATCATCATCAAGTCTCTAATCACACACACACACACAAACACACACACACACAGTATAATGCCCACACTTTCTTAAAGCTGCTTTTGTGAGCATCGTAATTTGTGTGTGATTAGAGGCTTGATGGCGATAAGGGAAATGACATATCGAAACGTCGCCATTCAACGAAGATTAGATCGTAACTCATTTCCATTAGTTTTTACGAATGATGTTGAATCTTTCGCAAGTAGGGGATGAATCCGCACCAATCGAAAAAGAAGACAAACTCGCTGCTTACTTGTAAATTGAGATCAACGGGAACTTTGCGAAACTGATAGTGCTAAACGACAACCCGTGAACGCAAATCGCGGAGATTCAACATATGAAGCTCGCACTGCGCAAAAATTCAAAAGCAAGCTGTTATCACATTATTAAATATGCGCACGTCAATAGTTTACATATTTGTGTATACATAAATAAAAAAATATTCAGTTAAATATAATGTATACGCATGTACATTTATCTAAATGAAACTGCGTTGATGAACATTTATTCACCCTTTGCACGCGTGAGACTAATTATATTTTATTAGCGTTTAAAACGATGTTTTACCAAAGTGATCTCAACAGGTATGGTGGGGACAAAACAAAAATAATCATATTCAGTAAAATAAAAAGCTAAATTAAGATAAGAAATAACATAAGTAATGATTTGACTCTGAAATTATGAGAATTATTTAATGAAAGGATAAGCAATATAATGAAAGTACGAAAAGACATTTAATAAGCGTTCAACTCAACAAGAGTCTAAAAAAATAAACGAACAGCTAAAACTAGCTTCAGTAAGAGATTACGAATATCGGATTATAACGGGCTTATTTGTAGGATTATTATCTAATTACTGGTTAATTAATTATTGAGAATATAGTCTTAAATTTCTTGCGAGACGTGCACATATTAAAATATATGACAGCGATTTTTATTATTAAATAAGCCAATTCGAAGTACAACTTGATTGGTTTGAATGAAATTCACACGAGCATGATTCGTCTGTTTCCCATTTTTTATCACATAACTTAACGTGAAGTTACAAAATGCCTATCTGATTTATAAGGCTCCCCACCCTATAATGTGCGAACTACCTCAATTACACCATTTTATAAGGTGAGTTCAAAGAAAATACTCCAACGCGTGTAAATGGTAAATTCATATTCAGCTACACTAGTTCCAATGAGTCGAATTGCACAGCAGCTATAAGCATACCAACGCACACATAAACGTGACAAATAAATATTTAATTAAAGTACTGTCAGAAGAATAAATGATGTTATTATCACACTTGCTTCATTTGTTTGCTTTTCCAAACTTTAGATGATTGGCGAACTAAAAATGGCATCCACCAAAATATGCTTAAATACATTCAAGTCACACAACAAGTATGTATTAGGTTTTGCGAACCTAGTCACAAATTAGTTCAGTTGTGACCAGAAGGATAAACCAAAGGCAGCATGAACGGAAAGTATAATCTCATGCACATTCGTTTCGTGCTTACTGCGGACTCATCAGTAGGAGCCGGTATTACGCCCTTTAACCACTATATATTCGGTAGAAGAATGTGGAATAATAGGACGGTACAATCTCCTAGACGAATGTGTAAACCTGTAATAGTGAAGCTAATATAATCTGAAGTCAACGACAATACGACTTCAATGCTAACTCACACTATATGACGAATGTGTAAACCTTTAATAGTGAAGCTAACATAATCTGAAGTCAACGACAATACGACTTCAATGCTAACTCACACCATATAATATATATACCGTGTCTGTAAAGGATACTAACACTATGGCTATTGTGTTAGTAACTGATACCTTTTTTGAAATTGATGAGTACCGATACTAACACTATGGTTTCCGAGTCGGTACATGATACCAACCTGATGGATATAAATTTATGCTAAAGTTCACCCAAAATGAGAATTACAACAATTTCCGAACACCTGTTCTTCGCAACAAACAGTATTTAACTGTAAGTCACACAAAAACTGGAATTCAACCCATTTTAGTCCCAACAAAGATCAGGGTGGCTCAGTGGTTAGAGCATCAGGTTCCGAAGCAAACGTGCCCAGGTTCGAGCCCTGTCCGCGGCAAATTTGGCCAGTACATGATGAGTTCCCAATAAGAACGAAACCGATCTACTGGATGCATTCTCTTTTATACACTATATAATTCTTAGTATATAGTAAGATATGTAAGTAATTAATGGGTCAGGTGCTTATATCAAGACCGCAACCTTGATTTAAATAATTGTTTTCACCGCCCGCGCAACCAATGTTCGTTTTATTATATAAAGATCAGGTAATGTTATTAAACATTTCAATGCTTTGTGGAGGAAAATATTTCCTCCGACAAAATTAAAGTGACAATAATTGAAAAATTTAAACCATCTTGGCTGATTGAAACGAATTTTATTTAAAAAGAAATTATTCGTTTATTTTCCAGAAATTTCTTTCCAGATTATTTGTTCGGGTGTTTTGTAAAGTGAAAGGTTTCACATTCCGATTTCCTAACATTAAATATAAAATTAATAATTAAGTACGATCGACATGGAAGCTAATCCTAAGTTTGAGGACACTAGCAAGTTAGCACAAGATATGACAGGTATGAATTTAAAAGATGTGAATAAAAGCACAAGATTGTCAGATTTTACTATACTCTTAAAGACTGATCACGATCTGGCATCTATGGGGTTCTCAGATAACAATAGGTATGGAGCCTCTACAGCTTCTGCACAGACGTATAATACAACTGACGCGAATGCAAACTCTATCGTCAAGAAAATTCTGTTTATCCAATTTAATTTTTGTACAGTTGTTAGAATAAATTTTGCTGGTTTAAAATTAAATTTCTAATAATATTATCTACATTTATCTAATGAAATGGGCAATGGCACGTACTCTATGCCAGGACACTATAAAAAATTCTTTAAATCAATTATTTAAATCAATTATGCGAGCTTGAAGTGAACACCAATCCCATTCTATTTAACCAGTCGTCGAAAAACATTACAAACCTACCGCCAGCCGCAACGCACTGATGCGTTTCGACCTTCCATGATCATCATCAGAGTACGACGGCAAACTGACCATCGAGAATCAAACCGCATTGACTATATATGGAAATCAAATTTAGATATGCGGCTCTCACATCTAGCAGTCTTGCATACATTGAACTTGACTGGAAATGTCGGCTGCACAATTTCTATGCAGTCACGAACATTAACTGTTTGCAGCTTTCGCCACATATACATATATAGACAATACAATTTAGCAATAATTGATTGCGCTGGTGGTGGTAACAATAATTTAAATCAATTTTGCGAGCTTGAAGTAAACACCAATCCCATTGTGTTTAACCAGTCATCGAACAGCATAGAAATACTATGGCCAGCATGCCGTTCGACGACTGGTTAAATGCTCTGGGATTGGTGTTTACTTCAAGCTCGCAAACGTGATTGAAATACTTGGTACCACCAAGCGCGCAATCAACACTTGTTTAATTTTATTTAATAAAAATAAATGCATTGAGCTCCAAATGATTACGAGAGGACGGTTCCTTTATCTCTTAATTAAAATAAAATTGTATCAATTCTATTTACCTGAGAGTTTTTAAATGCATATGTTTTTCGAGACAATTTTTTTTCAGCCAGGTCCCTCAAAACAGTATTATGATTAATAAAATATATCATATTAGCCAATAATATGGAATAAATAATGAGATAATACACTGAGATAACACAAACTGCTTATATTTTCTAAAATCGGTGTGAAAATCTTATTTCAAAATCTCGACTAATCAATTCGAATTCATGTGAAATGTAGAGGCCCTTTGGTCACTACCATAAGAGAGCCTCTGAGATACCAGACCCGGACAAACCATATATGCGGTATGACCATCTAATTTGGAACACATAAGTTCCTCGTGAACCAAATTATCAGTTGATCTCAAAATTTAAGAATAGCCTCCATGTTAATCACATCAAATAATACACGCAAATAAATAGTTAAAATCAAAATAGTAATGATAAAACCAGAAAGTTGTTAAAAGTAACTAGAGATCAATTTGCGTCCAGTACGCAGAACAGACAACTCAAAACTGACTAATAAACAATTCTTACATAGTCAACATCGTTATTTGTTTACTAAAAATAATTAAACATTTTTATGGAAAATATCGTTACTTAGTACTACGTTTGTATAGTAACAGAACGTGCAAACAGTGTCTTGACAAAAGTAAGACTTTTATGTCGGAGGAAATATCTTCCTCTACAGAAATTGCTCATTTTGCAAATATCTTATTCAATTTAACAAATACTGGATAAAGATCGAAAAACTGATTGCATCTGGCATCCTATTTTGTGTTATTGTCCATGGGAACAGTATTATGAATTATATAATATATCGTAATAGTCACCAATATGATTTAAATAATAGGAAAATAATTAAATCCTTTGACTGGGAAAATAAATATTGAAATTTAAAAACAGTATCTTTATGGTTTCCTTGAAATTAATAAAAAATATTTTTTGTAGCTGGCACTCATACCAATTATAATTACTACCAAGAATTATCTAACTAATGTTTTCAGGCCCAGAGGTTTCCATGAATTTCATGGGTTAGTAGCAGTGAAGATCAATTTACTTCTCAGCTTCTCATTCTGTGTAATTGCCAATGGAAAAGTTAACATAGATTAGAATGAAACGTACATTTTTTAAATATTTAATGCAAATATCAACTCACCGAAATAAATACGAATTTTTGTTCCTCAATGACACCAAATCTATATAACTTTAAAAATAAGTCGTTTTATAATAATAAAATTCCAACTGCTTTATCATGAACAACAGAAAATTTGAAGTGTTACAAATATCCTTTTCAAACCAGAGCCGTAAATTGAGTTTTTCTATTCAGGTATATCTGGGATGTTTAATTGCTAAACTAGAAGAAGCGACTAAATCACAGGTGAAAAACAAATTAAATTAAGTTTGCGGAATTGATATTCTCGGGCGTACAAAATTCAATTCCGTCGTACGTACTGTTATGTTTGGACCATCCATGGTTATCATCCCATTACAAAAAACTGACTAAGAAGAATAAAAAGCCTTTCATATACAAAGTATGCAAATTAATATATACGATACCATTTCCCAAATTTCTTGCACAAATTTAAATTGACTGGAAATATTGATTGCATGACTTCGACGCAGACACTTGCATAACATTTTATCGCCTTAATTCACACGTCTATAAATTTTATAGTTAATCAATCATTAATAGCACGCGTGGTGAAAAAATCATCAAATCGTGGCAAGCTAGTTTGAAATAAACACCAATCCCATTTTTTGTCTAATATTCCGCAAAACTTGGCGAATTTACCGGGTGTCACACAGACTGGCGTTTTTCATTATTTGTTATCATCAGAGCAAACTGACAAACGAGTATAAAACAGCAATAAATATTTAATGCATTGAATATCAGGTATTTGGCTCACATTTCAACTTGTGTGTAGCTTACAAGTATTTGACAAAAATGTCGATTGCGAAATTTATAATCCGTTACAATGTGAACATTTAACAGCTATTGGAAAATGACAATAAATAACACAATAAAACCACCGTTGTTTGCTTAGGTGTTAAAAATAATTTTAATTCAGGTTTAAAAACATGAGACAGCCTAATATACAATGTTGTGGCTGATCTCTAGATCATTTGCTCGATAGTAACCAAGCGCACACTTTTCAATGCTCAGGTTGTCTCCGACGTTAAAGTCGTCAAAATCAATAGAAATAAATTAAAAAGCGATTTACTATTTCATTCATACATAATTCAGTTAGAATACTACCCACAAGGTGCAGTTTATCCACCGAAATATAAACGTTTCTTCTGAGTTCCTGCAGAGTGGTTGTGTTGATGTAGCCTTAAACTCTCTTAAACTTCGGAAACCACCAGTAAGTATGGTAGTCAAGCATTTATTAAATAAATACCGCGGACTAAATAAAATATTTAAAAAATCATTGATTATGCAATTGAACCTGAGCACTTGTATAACCGATCGAAATGGAAGTCACAGTTATGAATTGCATGAAGTTACAGAAAATAAGTTTTAAAAATGTTACGAAATATTAAATTCATTTATTCTTGCTTTATTAGACAAATAAACAACAATACGAACAGAACTTAAAACTAAATGATGACTTGTTTGTGTATATTTACGTGTAAAGAGAGAAAAGTTCATTGAGAACAGCAAATCTTACACCAGAAACAGGTAGTTCCTTTAAATTTCAAACTGTAGTTTATTTATTAAAGTCAAGTTTGCCAGCTTAAGATAAACTCAATCACAATTTATCTAAATAATGGAGCATCAAAACAAAAATAACGATGGTCTAAACCATTTCTTTGAATCAAGTTTGCGAGCTTGAAGTAAACACTAATCCCATTGTATTTAACCAGTCGTCGAACAACATAACAAAACTACCACCAGCCGCAACGCACTGACGCGTTTCGACCTTCCTTGATCATCATCAGAGTACGACGGCAAACTGACTATCGAGGATCAAACCGCATTGCTTGGTTTAACGATTCATTATCTCTACCTAGGCAATCAGTTTACGTTTAATTTCATAATATATATACGTGTGGTTTTCAATGAAATATATGCTATGCTACTGGCTGCGTAGAAATTGCGCTGCTGATAATTGCACTGAAGTAGAATGTATGCCAGACTGGAAAGAGTGGGAGCCGCCTAGCTGATTTTCAAAATTTTACATATGCACTGTGGTTTGAAGCTAGTAAGCCAAATGGCCGATGTGCTATATTAAGGATCATGGAAGGCAAATGGCGTCAGTGCGAGTGACTGGTGGTGGTTTTGCCATGTTTTACGACTACTTAGATCCAAAAAATTAATTATTATCTCAAGCTAGCAAAATTATTTAGAACAACTACTATGACCACCCTTTTAAAGAATATATATATATATACACTACAATTTCCATTGAAAAAGATATCCAAATACGGATTTCGAACGTTCTGGAGAAATAAGGAAGACAGCGGATGCAAACAAATTGGATCGCAACCCGATAATCAGGTAAAAAATATGTAATTCGTTGTTTTAAAAATTGTAGTGTAACTTTACATATCTCCAATTCCATGACATTCGTGCTTTTTACTAGTATCCGAAAACGTATACCTTGTAATTAACTAGGCGTCTAATTAAAATAACAAAACTACCGTCAGTCGCAACGCACTGACGCGTTTCGACCTTCCATGCTCATCATCCGAGTAAAACGGCAAACTGAATAGCGAGGATCAAGCCGCATTTCATATATATGAAAAGAAAAATTAGATATGCGGCTCTCACATCTAGTAGTCTTGCATACATTAAACTTGACTGGAAATGTCGGCTGCACAATTTCTATGCAGTCACGAACATTAACTGTTTGCAGCTTTCGCCACATATACATATATAGAAAATACAATTTAACAATAATTGATTGCGCGGGTGGTGGTAACAATACTTTAAATCAAATTTGCGAGCTTGAAGTAAACATAAATCCCATTGTATTTAACTAGTCGACGTACAACATAAATAAACCACCGCCAGTTGCAACGCAAAAGGTTTCGACCTTCCATGATCATCATCAGAGTACGAGGGCAAACTGACTAGCGAGGATCAAACCACATTGAAATATATATGGAAAGCAAAATTAGATTATTGTTTAATTGAATTGTCTATATATATGTGTGTGGCGAAAGCTACAAACATCTAATGTTCGTGACTGCATAGAAATTATGCAGCCGACATTTCCAGTCAAGTTCAATTTATGCGAGACTACTAGAGGTGAGAGCCACATATCTAAATTTTTCTTTCCATATATATGCAATACTGCTTGATCCTCGCAAGTTAGTTTACCACCGTAATCTGATGATGGTCATGATATGTCGATAGGCGTCACTGCGTTGCCACTGGAGGTAGTTTTGTTATATTTTTCGACGACTGGTTAAACAGAATATGATTGGTGCTTACTTCAAGCTCGCAAACTTCATTTAACAATTGTTACCTTCACCCGCGCAATCAAATATTGCTTAATTGTATAGCTAGTATGTTGTTCTCGAAGTTGTATTGCTAAAATATTATGAGTAGTGTGCGGCAGAGTGGCTTAGTATTTAATCCAATATTTTAGGAGCAGTCGTGCCCAGGTTCAAGTCCTGTTCACGGCAAATTATGAAGAGTATATGATGAGCTCCCATTAAGGACGAAACCAGTTTATTGGATGGATTGAACGATTGGTGCGCTGTGCGAGCTTCATAAGTTGACTCATTGCGATTTGCGTTTCCGATTTGTTGCCTTGCCTTATCAGTTTCGCAAAGATTCGATTGATTCCCATTTGCATATTTACATAGATTTTGTCTTCCTTTTGGCTAGGTGCGGATTCGTCCCCTTCTTCCGAAGGCTTCAGCATCGTTCATACTAACCACAACGTAGATTTGATCGTACATTATTTACCGTGTTTAGTATGCACGATGTTGAAGCCTTCGAAATAAAGGGATGAAGCCGAACCCAGCCAAATCGAAGAAAAAATCGATACGTACTTGGAACTGGGGATCAATCGGATCGTTGTGAAACTGATAGTGCAAAGCAACAACTCACAAACGCCACTCACGGAGAGTCAAAATGTTCGATGATTTTTCTATTCTAAATTTTACAAATGTTGGTTTATTGCGCTAAATATTTGTATATATAATGAGATTTGTGTTTATATAAGGTTCGCACACTTGATGTATATAAATATGTATACATGACACTGTTTGTGTAATTCGCTTTACTACTGTTTGATTGCAATTACGCATAAGACATTGCATCTTTCAATTTTCTGATATTTATGATAAATTCCCAGTAACACAAAGCAATCGATTACGTGGGAATACAACTTTTGCTCCTGTTCAGTTTGAAATATTCTTCGGGATATGTTTGAAAAAAATTGTCTATAAGTACGCAATACCCAAAATATTATTGCGTATATTTATCACTTCTCCGCAACAGCGTGTAAAAAACTTTCAAAGAAAATTGTCAGTTTAATGCTAGTAAAAAAGAAGGGCTTGCGAAGAAAATTATTCTAATGAACAAATTTATAGTAGCATACCATTTTTGTCCTTTGGTAACTAACTTGTTCATATTTTCCGAATGCATAATACGTAAACGTGTACAATTTAGTTATCCAAACACGAGATAATAAGTTTTTTTCATTTTTAGGTTGACGATTGCTATAAAAAGAGGATAAGATATGAAAATCTTGTCCATAAAATGAAATATCTGCTAATGGTAAAGGTGCTCAGAATTGCTAATATTTTTATATCAATGTCCGTATTTTTTGGAGATAAGTTATTTCACACCTTCTGAGGTTTCAAAGCGTATTCGCTTGTATAATTTCTGAGGAATTGATTACACAGTGTCTCAAAGAACAATAAGACAATAGAAATAGTGTTATAGAAGCAAATTAGGCAAAATAGTTCACAGAGGTATAATCTTAAATTAAATTATTGTTTGTAAAATTAGGTTTACAGTAATTACCTGATCTGAGCTGTGATTAAAACGGAGTATTTCAGATTTTTCCATTTTTTTGGAAGCCTATATCGCTATATTTCAATGTTGTACAAACCAGAAGTCTGGAGAACAAGCTTATAACTATTAATTACAGTAAAGGTTGTTAGTCAGATTAATGTTAGCAGTTACCGAATGATTTTAATCAAGGTTGCGATCATGATATAAAAACCTGATCCTTTATGTACATAAATTTGTCAGTATAATCAAAGTATAGTATAGTGTAGAAAAGGCGATTCATTCAGTAGACCGGTTTTGTCCTAATTGGGTGCTCATCATGTACTGTACAGAATTTGCTACGGATAGGGCTCGAACCTGGGTACGTCTGCCTTCGAATCTAGTGCTCAAACCACCGTTCGAGCCCTGTCCACGGAAAATTCTGGACAGTACGTGATGAGTTCCCAATAAGGACGAAACCGGTCTACTGGATGAATTGCCTTTTCTACACTATACAATACTTAGTTTATACTGAAAAATGTATGTACATAAAAGATCAGGTTTTTATATCAAGATCGCAACCTTGATAAATAGTAAATGTTATCATCTCCCGAGCAACTAAGGTTGGGTTAATTATATAAATGTTTATTTTAATACCACTTCCCCATGTAACGTGGTGTTTGTCATATAATGACACGTTGAAGTTAGTTGGTTGGAACTTTTGTGCTAAATGGATGCTATATAAGCTCTTCCTAAAGGAAATAGTAGCCAAGAAACATTAGTTATTATATATCTAAAAATTGTGCATAGTGCGCGGCAGGGTGCCTCAATAAATTCGGAAGCAGACGCGCCCAGATTCGAGTTAGGTCCGCGGCAAATTCTGGCCATTACGTGATGAGCTCCGAAAAGTGACAAAACCGATCTACTGGATGGATTTACTTTTCTACGTCATTCAATACCTCATTTATACTAACACATGAATGTACATAATGGGTCAGGTGTCTATATAAAGATCGCAAATTTCACTATTAGTAATAGTTATCAACGCCCGCGCAACCAATTTTCGATCGTTTATCCAAATTTTGTATTTATTAAGCACATACAAGTACATTTATGGATATTTGCATAGGTAGCACACATATTGTTAGGATTTACCAATACTCTGTAACTGTTTCGGTAAATTGCGAAGGAAAGACTATAAACACATCTACAGAGAAAATCGTGCCAGCTCGTTCAGACACATTTATAATCATTTACAGTCGATTTCGTAATCCAGATTCTTTATATTGACTATCATATTTTTTAATGCGCACAAATTTATAAAAAAAACTATATTCATATGCGTACATTTGTATATATAAACTAATATATATATATTATATATATATATATATACAACAGCAAGCACCTGACCTTAATATTCAAAAGTTTCATCAATATGATATTCTAATCGACTGGCCAAGAATAACAAAATTCAACAATCCACTGGTATCCAGTCAAGAACAAACAGGCCCTCGACTAGAATCAACAAACATACAATCGGATTGGCAACAAACTGAAGTGGAAATAACAGAGGCGCATACGGTGACAGAAGTTTCCAAACAATATGAGCGTTTAACACTGCAATCCACACTGGCGCTGTTACCATGTGGAAATTATAAATTTGCGCAACAAGGTGAAACGATCAACTACACTGGGAAAAATAGCACTCGTACATGTAACAGTGAACAATGCGCACAAATGGTTAATTCTCAAGCCATCAAAACAATAATGACCAGATCTCAGACATCACTTTGCAATACTGCGAGAATGACCTTTACATGCAAACACGCATACACACAAACACAAACGCATACACACTTACCAACTAGCCAAAACAAGAAACAGAAGTAAAAACGAGTCAGATTTGTTACCACTAGCATAATCAATTGAAAACCCAAAATGTATAAATATGTATGATTGTATAAGAGATGATTAGTATTCACGAAATAAATGGCCTTTATCCACTTTGCTATTAATGTGTTCCTTCTTCCTAATTATAAATATACTGTGTAACATTAAAAGGCATGGACATTATAAAGATTATCAAAGAGCGGGGTCAGTCTTTTAACCGAAAGGAACTAAACACTTATATTGAAGCCAACTGTACGTGTGCCAAACTTCTAGAAAGAATTAAGTTCTTCAAATCGTGTTTAGAAGCAGATGTTGTGCCAAAACGATTCCTCAAGCAGTGCAGAAGAAATTACCAAAAACCGACGAATAAACTTATAAGTCGCTTATTGCTTAATGATATCGAGGACAGCTAATCAAAACTGCAAGATACTGAGAGAATCATTCAATCAATGGTTTGTAAGATTGCAAGACTGAACGACAGCGAATACACCGTTTTCACATAGAAGATAGAAAAGCTGCTGAAAATAACAGCGGACAAATAAATCCAAGGACCTCACGAGGGACCCGGACAAATTTCCTACACAATCAAAATTTCCTACGAACCCAGACGCTTTTATTTACAATTATTCAAAAGTGATCTTGTCTAAACACCAGAAAGAATTACTCTCCTTAGGAGCAAAATTCTGCGTAGTCAAGAAAAACCTAAGTGAACGTGACATTATTGACATTCAGGCTGCAACGGAAGATTTCTACAATGACTTAACGAAAGACACCGCCCCACATGCATTCAATGTACAAGGACTGAAAGCTGAGATAGTAAGCGCACTAGAACAATACAAGAAGGAATTCAAAGGCAGCCAAATCATCACAAAACAGCACATAGACGAACTCAGAAAACTCCAATCAGACAAATCCATACGACTTGCCACACACGACAAAGGATCAGGAATTGTTATACTTGAAGCCGACGCTTATAGGAAGTCCATGAAAGATATAATAAATGATCAATCTAAATTTAAGCATGACGTCAAACATAAAGATGATTCAACAAACATCGAATCAAGAATTAATTCAATTTTGAAAAAGATGGAAAAACATGTTCTAACATCGATGGCTGACTCCCAGATTAGATCAAAACTCACAGAAGACATCCAAAAAGCAAAACCAGTCGGAACAAACACCGCAAGATTGTACGGCAAACCAAAAACTCATAAAGCCGTGACAGCCTCAGGAGCTCCTTCGATGCGGCCCATTATGTCAATGATCAACGCTCCACAACATAAACCAGCCAAGTTTCTCTGCAAACTACTTGAACCAATACGGAGCATCATAAACGCTAACACCATCAAGGACTCCTTCGAACTAGCAAATGAATTGAAGGGGAAGAACATCCTACAGAATAAAATGGTCTCGCTTGACGTCTCATCCTTATTTACAAACATACCACTGGATAAGACAACGGAGATCTTGTGTGACCTCATCAAAAATGAGTTTTTTGACTTCCCTATAGACACCAATGACATCAAAGACCTCATATTAGCATGTACTAAAAACGTGCAATTTACATTCGAAGGGATATACTACCGTCAGATCAATGGTGTAGCTATGGGAAGTTGCATCGCACCCCTCCTGGCAGATGTATACATGTATCACCTGGAAAAAACGAGCCTAAAAGGTATAATTGACCAGTGCGCACTCTACAAAAGGTATGTAGATGATATCTTGTTGTTCATCTCAGAAGCAGCAGACCCTTCCGAAATCCTCAAACAAGCAAATGGAGCCGATCCAGACATCAAATTCACTCTCGAGGTAGAGAAAGACGACAGTTTTCCCTTCCTTGACATCAAACTCACTCGAGAAGCAAACGGGGATTTGACACTGGCCATACATAGAAAATCCACTTTCACCGGACAATACATTCACTACAACAGTAGTGTGCCAAAATCCCACAAAAGCAACTTAGTAAACAATCTAGCAAACAGAATCAGGAAGATCTGCTCTGAACGCAAGATTGAGGAAGAACTGGGCTACCTCACGAAAATTTTGCTAATGAACAACTACCCAGAGTGTTTCATTGATGTCAACATCAGACCACGGCAGATTCGTACTAGAGAGGATACCGTCAAGCAGGTTTTCCTAAACTTACCATTTAGAGGCGACGTACCAGCCTCAATAATTGCACGGCGGCTGAATAGAATAACTAAGGAGAACTTTCTCAGTGTTAAAGTTAATATCACATTTAGCACGCAGAGAATCATGAGGTTGGATGCCAAATATCAATTGCCAATTCTCTCCAAATCATTCATAGTCTACAAAATCAGAAAAATTATCATATATTTATGAAGCCCTTTACATAAAACAACAAACACCTGGCCTAAATATTCAAAAGTTTCATCAACATGATATTTTAATCGCCTAGCCACGAATAACAATAACTAGCATCCAATAAGACCAAACGCGCCCTCGACATTTAGTACACAGAGAATCATGAGGTTGGATGCCAAAGATCAATTGCCAATTCTCTTCAAATCATTCATAGTCTACAAATTCTCATGTATGTGCGGTAGCACATATATCGGACGTACGAAGAAGCAATTGATAAGCAGAATCCAGCAACATTTGCCACAGAAATTGATTAACAAAGGCTTGGCACCGTCAGGAATATCAGCTATTTCCGATCATATATTGGCAACGGGGCACCCTGTCAATTCGACCAATTTCACAATTCTACACAAAGCAAAATCAGAAAAATTATTATTTATTTATGAAGTCCTTTATATAAAACAACAAGCACCTAACCTTAATATTCAAAAGTTTCATCAACATGATATTCTAATCGACTGGCCAAGAATAACAAAATTCAACAACAATCTACTAGTATCCAGTCAAGAACAAACAGGCCCTCGCCTAGAATCAACAAACATACAATCGGATTGGCAACAAACTGAAGTGGAAATAACAGAGGCGCATACGGTGACAGAAGTTTCCAAACAATATGAGCGTTTAACACTGCAATCCACACTGGCGCTGTTACCATGTGGAAATTATAAATTTGCGCAACAAGGTGAAACGATCAACTACACTGGGGAAAAATAGCACTCGTACATGTAACAGTGAACAATGCGCACAAATGGTTAATTCTCAAGCCATCAAAACAATAATGACCAGATCTCAGACATCACTTTGCAATACTGCGAGAATGACCTTTACATGCAAACACGCATACACACAAACACAAACGCATACACACTTACCAACTAGCCAAAACAAGAAACAGAAGTAAAAACGAGTCAGATTTGTTACCACTAGCTTAATCAATTGAAAACCTAAAATGTATAAATATGTATGATTGTATAAGAGATGAATAGTATTCACGAAATAAATGGCCTTTAACCACTTTGTTATTAATGTGTTTTTTCCTAATTATATATATATATATATATATATATATATATATATATATATAACAATAATTGCTTAAATATATTGTTTACTTAATTAAGCAAACCGTTACACCGACCAGAACTCGGTCATATAAAGTAATAACTGATGATGATCATGGAAAATCGACACATGTCAGTGCTTTCGAATGATGTAGTTTCGCTACATTATCCGACGACTGGTTAAGTACAATGGGATTGGTGCTAACTTCAAGTTTGCAAATTTGATATAAAGAATTTTTTCCACCACCTGCATAATGAATGATTGTTTAATCAGCGACTTATTTAATAACATCAGGTAAGCCAGTAAATGTCGGATGCTGATAGATTTGGGGATTTGATTATTTAACTGTATTTTTAATCAGGTAAGTTATTTTTTATCAGTTATTAAAATTGAAGAGCTGATGTAGCGTATTCGAAATAAATGAATAAATAGGTTGTAATAATAAAGGACTTTCGAATGAGATTGAGAAAGAGCAAGTTTATGGCAGATGTGTATTACAAATTCCTACCACAGGAAAGATCAACTGAAACTTTATTTAGGAGAAACTTTAGATGATATATTCTGTGAAATGTCGCCTTTGTCAAATATCATGGTATCAACACTTTGCGGTGACGGTGTTTTATAAAAATATTGGTTTAAATAAAATTTGCTCGATTTTTTTAAATAATAATGTTTCTATAAACACAATATACCATAATGCATAAAATGAGTACAATATGTATACCGTCTTTTTCATTTCTGGGTATTTATAAATTTCTTGCCACAAAGCATGTCGCAATCTACATCAATATTTCACGTCATAGGTTAAGGGCCAACCTTTTGTTAATGTTGGTACTGTATGACATAGAATTTGGCACAATGTTACAAATATCCATTCCCGATCAGTCATTATAAAAAATACACTATGATATCGGAGAAAGTGTTACTGAATTTATGAATATTGATATAATTTTTTATATATATACAACCAGTATTAAAACACTGCCCAAATTAGCGCATGCAATTCACAAAGAAAACCGGCTACGTTCTTATTGACTATTCAATCCTTGACATTGCGACATCAGCCAGGTCAAAATTGCTTAGGTGTATGACAACTTACCCCCCCCCCCCACAACATCGAAGGTGTGCATTTCAATCAATTTTCATTCATATATTCTTTTAAGATATTAGTCAAAGTTTCTTAAAGATATAAATATAGGGCATTGTTTTTCACTCAAATCTGCAACACGCCATCCCCAGTTTTTCATTACAGAATATATATATATATATATATATATATATATATATATATATATATATATCCGGTATAAATTAAACCCTTCCTAATTTTTACTTTACTTTACCTTACTGCGGCTGACTCCTTTTAGAGGATAAGCCGGCTCCATTTCATGGAGTTTCTTGGGAATTTGGTACAAGTGGTGTCCCCTCACCACTCGGCTTTTTGATCGAGGACGCACCTCTAGCCTTTGCACATCCAAGCGCAGTCTGCAAGGCAGCAGTAAGTTGTATGGTTGCCGGTGGCTGTTGAGAGCTCATTCGCCATTCGGAAGTACGGGGTACTGTCCAGGAGTCCATGTAATCCTGTGGCTGTTGTCCCCTTCCTAATTAGCAAATACAAATCACAACGTTATGTCATTTTGGGTATTAATCAAATAACTTAAAAAATTAGTCAACGCGACTCCAGACAGGACCCGAATGCTTTTTAGTATTGCAAATTATCCAATGTGTCACGAAGCCGCATATTTGAAGCATTTTTTTCTTATATCCTATTTTATGTTTTCTGGCAGAAAGTTATGAGGAGGGAATCCTATACGGCATCGCCTTAGACATAGTGTTGTAACACTTCATTGGTCAAAATACGCCTTGCTAATTTGGATGTGATGTTTTAATCAAAGTAAACTTGCTGTATCTTTTATACATATGTTTTCAATATGAAATAATCGTTGCCTAAGATAGACATATTTTCATCTAGTGGACTGTTAGTGTCTGTATTTGATACAAACCATGTAATTTACGAATACGCCGTATTCTTGGTGCGTACTGGGGCATAATTGATCTTTCATCTTTTATTCGTTCTTAATTTGCATATTCTTCTGGATTTTTGTAAACTTACATAATGGCGAGTTCGCCACTCTCAATAATTAGAGGCTAGGTATTCAGTTCTTGGCAAAAGAGAATCTCGGAATTGACTCATTTAATATTACTTTCTAAAAAGAATATAAATATAATTATTATCATTAAGCTTACAATTTCCATTAATTTGATTATAATGTCGACATCAGCGTCCATAAAGTAGGCCAAAATTATATCCTTTGATTTCAACGACGTTTCAACCCATGGCTTCATTTTATTCATCAATTCTTCAATCGTCTCTTTTCCGCTGACAGCCACAAAACTGGTTAAATAATATTTACCACTCCATGATCGTATCAGCCGTTCACAGCCTTAAATCAAAAAGAGTTTTTTAGCTTTAAATAACACTAAGGTATTGTTTTGTTGTAGAAGTATATAAAAACAATTTGGTAAACACTTGTAGAGGATGTTGAATCCTCCGCCTTTTATAAAATGACCTTGAATGATAAATTTAAACCACCATAGCTGATTGTAACAATTTTATTTAAAAAGAATTTTTTCTTTTTATTTTCCAGAACATTCTTTGTTTAAAGACTTGATTTTTAAAATTGTGCGCTATTTTCAGTTTTTGAGTATCGTGCTTCCGAGCTGGTTGTAGATTTTCGTTTGCTGCATTTTTAACATTTCTCTCCATAATAAACGATTACAACATTGCACAATATACACCTTTCAACACTTGCCTTGTGTTCTGATATAATATAACACTGAGGAGGAGTCTTGGAACAGGTAATTTATTTATTATTGTGGGTCACGTACACATCAAAGCAGATTATTGCTGAAGATATAGCTTTCCAACTTTCACCTTCCAAACGCCACAAGTAAGTGTCAATTTAAGTATCATAATTCTTGATCATGAATGCCGATATTAAATTAGAAGATGTATTTCATTTAGGGCAGGACCTAATGGATTTAAATCTTATTGACACAGATAACAATGTAGGCATTTCAGACTCTACTGTGAATATTAGGACATCTAGCGAACTGGCATCTATGGGGCTTACAAACACCAATAGGTTAGGGGCCTCAACAAGTGTTTACCAACCGCAAAGATGTAATCTATTTAAGTGTGTTGAGGCCCCTAACCTATTGGTGTTTGTAAGCCCCATAGATGCCAGTTCGCTAGATGTCCTAATATTCACAGTAGAGTCTGAAATGCCTACATTGTTATCTGTGTCAATAAGATTTAAATCCATTAGGTCCTGCCCTAAATGAAATACATCTTCTAATTTAATATCGGCATTCATGATCAAGAATTATGATACTTAAATTGACACTTACTTGAGGCGTTTGGAAGGTGAGAGTTGGAAAGCTATATCTTCAGCAATAATCTGCTTTGATGTGTACGTGACCCACAATAATAAATAAATTACCTGTTCCAAGGCTCCTCCTCAGTGTTATATTATATCAGAACACAAGGCAAGTGTTGAAAGATGTATATTGTGCAATGTTGTAATCGTTTATTATGGAGAGAAATGTTAAAAATGCAGCAAACGAAAATCTACAACCAGCTCGGAAGCACGATACTCAAAAACTGAAAATAGCGCACAATTATAAAAATCAAGTCTTTAAACAAAGAATGTTCTGGAAAATAAAAAGAAAAAATTCTTTTTAAATAAAGTTGTTACAATCAGCTATGGTGGTTTAAATTTATCATTCAAGGTCATTTTATAAAAGGCGGAGGATTCAACATCCTCTACACACTTAAATAGATTACATCTTCGCGGTTGCGAAGAGCTAATTCATACGCAACTATGTATAGGGCAATGTATACCAATCAAAAAATATTTAAAAAGAACCAGATGACATCCTATCGTCAAAATGAACGAAATGCATAATCTCATGTACACATGCGTTTCGTACATGCTGGCGATTCTTTAGTGAAAGACGAAACAACGCCTTATATCTACTGTTTAATTGGTATAAATGTAGAACAGTTTGACGGTAAAAACTTCTATACGGTTATAAATTGAAGCCTAATATGTAATTTAAATCATTTGAAAATATGAGCAATGCAACTTTAAAGCTAATCCTTTTTGTAAAATATATTTCGAATATGGTCCGAACACAATGGTTTTCGAGATACGGAATTAACATACATTTTTTAATTTGTATATTACGAAGCTAAATTTTGTAGTCACACATAAAATCAGTAGTTGCTTAATTAAAATAGTCATATAAATGTGCCTTCACAGCAGTTTTAACTTGACTTCTTTTGTTTTGTCAATCAATATTCCAGGTAAACAATACTAACTACATAGGCTTATTTTAGACTGTAACTTGTAGTAGACACAATTTTAAATAAAGTGATGCTGAAATGCACTCGTGATGCCCGGGATTTATTCAAACGAGTAAGCAATTTTAACAAGCGTGAACCATCAATGATTCGCGATGATATAAATAGAATTATAATTTATATTGTGTCCGATATCCTGATTGGCATAGGTTATTTCTTTGACCACCCGTGCAATCATTTATTGCTTAATTAAATAATGGAAAAGAACGTATCTTATTCTTGAATTAAAATTTTAAATGTGAAATCGCTGAACTGTTTCATCATACGCACAAACCCTCATGCATAAAAGTACAATACGCTGCAATTGGTGATAGGTTCATTTCCAAAATTTTGTTCAACTCCCTACAGTAGTAACCACCATGGAAGATACAACCGCGACCGCATTTTAAACACGTAGTTGAACAGTGAGGTTTTGTGAACGCTCGAAGTAGGGCTTTATATTGATTTCGAGTTTGCGATCTTGATTAAAAGTGTTAGTTATTTATAATCAGTCACTTAAAGTGTAGATGTATAATTTTTTAACAAATGTAAACGCTACAGCGTAGGATTTTTAAGTCGAAAGTCTATACATGACATACTCTACAAAAATTCAGCATTTTGTGAACGTTACATTTCATGAATTCAGTATCATACCATGCTCTGGGAATAATGACGGATGATTAAAACGCGCCAACATTTTAAAATCGCAGTGAGTCTGCAATGTTTAGAGTCCAAATAAAAAAAAGATATATGTACTTGTTTAAATCCCGGATACTTACCCTTAGCTTATGAGACGAAATCACAACACTGGTTTAATCGTTGCTCAGAACTTCACATTCATTTGGACCAGCATGAAATAAAGTCACTAATTAGACAAATTATAAAGCTCATTACAGCATTGAACAGATTGGACCCATGGCATTCTATTTGCAATTTGTGATACTGCATGTTCTGTTGAGGTATCGATTTACTTCTACTCAACTGGAGTATGTGGTTTCAGGATATACCTAATAAAATCAGTAGCAGGTGTAGTGTCGTCTTTGACTGAAGAGTGTTCCCTAAAAATTTAATAACTGTCGTTTATCAGATTCCGGATATGAGCATTTTTCTAAAATACAGTTGTTACCAGAATTTATTCTTAAATTCGGGGACAACTTGACAAAAACTTAAACCACGAAATTCAACCGAATATATCGGCTTTAATCTATTTATTAAAGGCATAGAAACGGTACTCTTTATAGATTTCGCATATTATATATATATATATATATGTATATATATATATATATATATATATATATATATATATATATTATTTCATGCCGTAAAATAGGATTAAAATTCTGTGGATCAATAAATAATATAAGATTTCACAGATTTTTTATTTACCTTATACATACATATATATATATATATATATATATACATATATATATATATATATATATATATATATATATATATACAGAATTACGTTTTTTTATGAATAGTGAACATTTAATATAAATTTAAAGTGTGCAATTGTTATGGATAATGACCAGTTAATTTAGAGAATAATTAACTGAATATTACAATGTTTCAGTTATATCAATTTTCAGTGTTCGTTTAATTAGGCGATTGCAAAATGGAATGCTTTTCAGTTTCACATCCTGTGGTTTATTGAGAGTTGTTTTTGGAGTTTGTGTCTGTGTGTGTCTATGTACATGTCTGTGCATGTTTAAGAGTCATTCTTATTTTAGCAGAAAATTATTTTTTTAAATTTGATTATATTTTATTGATAAATTGAGATTTGACTAGGTTTTGATATATTCCATAAAAGGAATTTGCGATTGAGTAGTGCTTCCATCTTTTGAGCTGATATCCCAATTGACGGTTACGGGACAATTGATAGCAGTCGTAGATCCGTAAAATGTTGATTCCTTTACATTTCCGATTGCACAGCTTGATGTTTTAATGGATTGATGGATTCTCACGGGTCTGTGACTCTGAGGCCGTCCTTACACTGCCTGTCCGGAAATGTTTGTGAATGAAGATTTTCCGAATTCATTTCGAATATTCTGGATTTCATTTTCAGTCCATCTTCAAGGTTTAATAGTTATTAAGGCCGGATATTGGGGCAGACAAGAAAAATTCTTTAGGTAGTTAAATAAATATAAATAGATCTGTCTTGAATGAGGATATCACATTTGCCACATGTTGGTTTCTCTATGAGTATTGTGTCAACTCTGAACATGGGACTGGAAATGAAGTCCCGAATATTCTGAAAAGTTGGCTGACTTTCAATCAACAAGCATTTCGGGACAAGCAGTTTGAGGTCGGCTTCAGAGTCGCCGGATCAGTGAGAACCCATCAATCAATTAAAAAAACAAGCTGTGCACCTGACAGTGTAAAAGAATCAAGATTTGGCTTACGTGTCGCACAGTACATTAGCTCAACACTGTCACCTTGGGAATAGCGCAGATGTTGCAATTCTTATTGTTACTTGCTTATATTGATGTGCAATTTTTGTTATTGTATGTTGTGATAGTGTTGCCGCTTGTGCAGCTTATTTACTCTCTGTTGCCATTCCTATCAAATATTCGTTGAGACTGGTCTAACAGGTGTTCGGGCTTGCCTGGATACTAGCATAAGTTTGTTGGATTCTGTATATTGATTGCTTTCTCGTGCGCCCAGTATATATGCTACGGGTAATAAATGCAAATTTGTAGTCTATAAAGAAATTAGAGATTATTGTAAATTGATCATAGAAATCAAACCACATGAACCTCTGTGTAGTATACATGAACTTAATTTGTGCATTAAATAATTTTTAAACTACTATTGATTGCCATATAGGCTCAACTTGAAGGAAAATCTAACGAAAATTTTAATTAGTATAAAACCGAAAATTTTATGTTTATTTAGATTCACAGACACCCAAGACGATCTGCCCATGTTCGAGCAAATTCTGCAGAATACGTGATGATTTCTCAATAAGGATGAAACCGGTCTACTGGATAAATTGCCTTTTCTACACCATACAATTCTTGGTTTATACTGACAAATTCTTTAAATCAAGTTTGCGAGCTTGAAGTAAACACCGATCGCATCGTATTTAGCCAATCGTCGAACAACAGAACAAAACTACAGCCAGTCGCAAATGTATGTACTTAATGAGTCAGGTGCTTATATCAAGTTCGCAACCTTGATTATAGTAAATGTTATCACCGTCCTCGCAACCAATTTTCGTTTAATTATATAAATGTTCATTTCAATACCACTTCCCCATGCAGTGTGGTGTCTGTTCACTAATGACAGATTTGGGATGGTTAGTTGGAACTTCGGGTCTAAATGGATGCCATATGAGCCCCACCTAAAGGAAAAATAGACTAACCAAGTTACATTAATTAGTATATAGCTGAAAATTTTATGTAGTGAAGTGTGCGGCAGGGTGGCTCAGTGGTTAGAGCACGAGATTCCGAAGCAGACGTGCCCAGGTTCGAGTCCTGTCCGCAGAAACTACTGCAGAGTAAGTGGTGAGTTCCTAAAGAGTACGAAACTGGTCCACTGGATGATTCGCCTTTATCACGCTATACGATACCTAGTTTATCCTGAGAAATGTATGTACATAATTATGCATGATGTACAGAATGCCGTAATGATCTCTTATTTTTTGTGTAATTTCTGCCATGTTGATGATGATAGATGTGCTATTTGCGCAATGGTTTATACCTCATTTTGTAGCGAGTTTAATCGATTATTTGTTGATGCTTGTCAAATGCATGGGCTTGTTTGCCTAGATACAAGCAATTTACTTTTAGTTTATTCGATTCGTGACCAGTCGATTAAATTTGATTTTGGTGTATCTTATGAATTCTTTTGAAGAGTACTTGTTTTTTATATAAATGGCTTCATATATGTATAGTAAAGTTTCTGACTTTGCATTGTGGATAATTGGGAAATAATTTATGTTCGTTATGTTCTCTGTTTCGAATGTATGCTCCAAAATATTTGATTACCCTCACGGCTCCAGTCCTTATGTGTTCAATTTATGAGGTTAGTGTTGTTGGATTATAAAGATCAAATACGTTTTCGTACTTGAAATATATATATTCTGATGCACATACATGAAAATTTGCAAATCATGAAGGATATATATATATATATATATATATATATATATATATATATTAGTTCGAGAAAGGGTTTGTTGTTCTGAACATAAATCTCACCTTTATTTACAAGAACTGAGCTTTACACGCTCGATTTACATTTCTTGTAAAAATCTCAGCTGGAAGATCACCTCCTAAGGGAACACTTAGAGTTATTCTTTGAGGTATTTTGTTTTCCTCCAACTTTGTTTCGATTTTATTACTTAGATTCAAATTATATTCCATAAACCAGTCGGGATAGCCATTACTTCTCAACGTTTTGCGAAGCAGGTTTAGCGCTAATTCAATGTTCTTCGGTGAACAAACCCAACGAATTAGTCTGCCCAAGTTGATTATGTGGTTCCTATTGTACACTACTGGAATAATGGATATATTGCCCAGTCCAACTTCATTTTTTGTGAACCAATATATATATATATATATATATATATATATATAAAGAGAGAGAGAGAGAGAGAGAGAGAGAGAGAGGAACTTTATGCTTTTACATCGCGATATAAATTCTAATGCGTCTAGAATTTATTCATCGACGAATTGGCTCATATTTCGCGACCAAATAAATTGAAAGTTTTATGCGTAGTGCCTGCTACAACTGTTTTTATAGCTACATACTCTTGATGGAAGTCTTTGAATTTATCTAAGTATTCTGAATTTAATTACCTATAGTAGTATACGCTAACCCAAATACATAAATGCATATGTGTATATGTATTATAAATTTATAAATTGAACATATTTTACGCTTTCACAGAAATGTATTAAACAATAAATTTGTTTCCGATTAAACATAATTTTATTCATAAGCTACTCATGAATAATTTATTGCTCATTTTTTACTTGATAATTTTCAAATACGCAAGAGAATTAATTTGATGCTGAAATGAAATTGAAAAAACGAGGATGTTAGAATTATTATATCTTGCATGTGCAATATGTGAGGCCTAATTCCTTGCTATAACGCTGTTACTGTTGAGTACTGTTTGTTGCGGAGACCTAATATATATGAATGTATGTTTTAGGTGTTGCGAACCTAGTAACAAATTAGTTCAGTTGTGACCAGAAGGATAAACCAAAGGCAGCATGAACGGAAAGTATAATCTCATGCACATTCGTTTCGTGCTTACTGGCGACTCATCAGTAGGAGTCGGTATTACGCCCTTAAACAACTATATATTTGGGTGAGGAATATGCGATAATAGGACGCTACAACTCACTCTATATAATATATATACCGAGTCTTTAAAGTATACTAACACGATGGCTATTGTGTCAGTGACCGATATCAACATTATTGTACCGAAAAGATACATGGTACTTTCACTATGGTTTCCCAGTCGGTACATGGTACCAACATGATGAATAACAATGTATGCTATAGTACACTGACATTGAGAATTACAAATATTTCTGAACACCTGTTACTCCAGTAAATCCAAACACTCTGGCCTTCGTCGATATCAGTTATCAAATTTCGCGGTAAGCATGACATCACTCAATTCAATATATAACAGTTAAATACTGTTTGTTGCGGAGAACTAATATATATGCAAGTATGTATTAGGTGTTGCGAACCTAGTAACAAATTAGTTCAGTTGTGACCAGAAGGATAAACCAAAGGCAGCATGAACGGAAAGTATAATCCCATGCACATTCGTTTCGTGCTTATTGGTGACTCATCAGTAGGAGCCGGTATTACGCCCTTTAACCACTATATATTTGGGTGAGGAATGTGGGATAATAGGACGATAAAATCTCCTAGACGAATGCATAAACCTGCAAAAGGGAAGCTAACATCATATAGTTTAAGACAATGCGACTTCAACGCTAACTCACACTATATAATATATATACCGAGTCTGTAAAGGATACTAACACTGTGGCTATTGTGTTAGTAACCGATACCAACATTATTGTACCGAAGAGGTACATGGTACTAACACTATTGTTTCCGAGTCGTACATGGTACCAATTTATACCAGAATGATGGGACAAAAGATAATAATTACAACGTTTACTTTCACCGTTTGTTAACAAAGAAACAACAAACTTCATTTTAACCTAACTTACCCGTCTTCCATTTACAGAATAGGTGCAAGTCTGATGCATATTCACTGTCTATTATTGCAAATAGTTCAGTCAGAAACACCCCCATCTGCAGCGAATTTATGCTGGCATCGAAAAGGAAGTTCGGAATATTGAGGAAATTTGGATCCAGGTAGCTAAGTGACAGGTAGGGCGTCTGACTTTTAGCTGCAAACAAAAACATCCGTCCTGACATTTTGTCGACAATAAAGTCATATTGTGGCACTTGAAAAGGAATGCATAAAATAAAATTGAAACCAATTCGATGAAATTCGGCAGAAAATACTTCAAACATACTTTGAAATATGATAAAACTAATACGCGAAAACCCCTATAATTTGTTTGATGTAGCTATAAACTTTAAAGAAAATAGGAATTAGACGTGAAACATATGTATGTATTCGAACAACTTGCAAAGAAATACTGATTCGACGGATTGTAACTACAATCATTAAATATAAAACAGTGGATACACACCGGCAGTAGTGCTGAATATTATTGAATGTTGAATAAGCATAAGTCTTTATTTAAAAAATAATAGATTTGTTAGAATATAAAGCAGTGTGACTAACAGATTGCCACCTGACTCACCTAGGCAGTAAAAAAATTGAAAAACCGTGATTTTAAATTTTATAATAGACATCTAAACGACAACATGTGTAACTATTTAAAACAACCTGATTTAATTTGCTGTTTGTTGACATTTATAAAGTAAATATGTCATTTGTTTTTAAATGCTAAAAAGTTAAATTTCCCTGTGCCAAAATCAAATTAATTTCGCTTTTAGTAAATTTAGTAAAATAGTTATTTTCTAATATATGAAGAGGTGTTGATTAACAGATTGCTACAATGAGTCACACGTACTGACGCGGTTTGAAATTCCATTTTCATCATCAGGGTGCGATGGATAAATGTTTAGTGAGGATCAAACCGCAATGCATATATATGGCAAGCAAAATTAGATATGTGGTTCTCACCTCTAGTAACCTCGCATAAATTGTACTTGAATGAAAATGTCGACAGTACAATTTCAATGCAGTAACAGACATTACAATGGTATTGATGCGTACTTCAAGATCGCAAACTTGATTTGCATAATTGTTACTATCACTGGCGCAGCCAATTATTGTTTAATTGTATTGTCTATATATGTGGCAAAAGCTGCAAAACGTTAATTTTCCTAACTGTATAGAAATTGCGCTGCCGATATTTCCAGTCAAGAACGAAGCCTGCGACTCTACTAGAGATGAAAGCCGTATATCAATTTTGCTATCCATATATGTGCATTGTGTTTTGACCCTCGTTAGTCAGTTAACCTTCGTACACTGATTATCATGGAAGGCAATAACGCGTCAGTACGCGTAACTTACGGTAGTTTTGCTATGTTGCTCGATTTGTTAAATACACTGGGTTTTGTTTGCCTTAAGCTCGCAAACTTGGTTTAAATAAATTTTATCACCAACCGTGAAATCAATAATTGTGTAAATGCCAAATCAATTGTAATATTTTTTTAACTAAATCTATTTAAAATAATTTCTTCGCCAAATGTAACAAGCTTTAAGATAGGATACAGAAAAAATCGTACAACTTTGTACATTTTTATTTAGTATTCGGTTACTCACCCGTTGATTCCGTGTATATATCATAAATATTACTGGGAATTTCTTTTATATCAGTTGACAATTTTGGAAATACTTCAGTCGTAGTAAATGTTTCGCTTCCCAAGCCTGAAAGAAAAAATAGAAAATATATCAATAAATATTTTTAATGGACACACAGTTTTGGATATGGAAAATCTATAAATTATTCAAATTTATTATGAAAGATTTTAGTATTATTTAATCACTCATATATCACAAAAGATATTATTATTATTATTATTATTATTATTATTATTATTATTATTATTATTATTATTATTATTATTATTGTTGTTGTTGTTGTTGTTGTTGTTGATATGATTATGATTATTATAGAAAAAATACTAAAAAAACAAATTATTAGTATTAATAATAATAAAAGAAATAATAGAAAAACAATTACAACAATAGTAAAATATGGATTTCCACACATTTTTCGGACAACAAAAACCATTCGTCCTAAAATTGAAAACAAATAATGAACCTTAAAATGCAAAAAATGAGATGTACTTTGCCAAATAAACCAAAGAAAGAATTGCTAATACTAATTATACTAATATCAAAACAATCAATGAGAGTAATTTTTCTTAGAAGTACAGCATTAAATTATGTTCATTTTTCGTATTAACCAAACTTCGTATATTTTTGCAGTCGAATTTATGAAAGCAGATGAAGCATATTCAGGCATTGAGCTTGAACTGGATGTGACGCACGAAATTCATTGGTTTCCGTTTTTTCACACTCTCTCTATGTTTAAATTTTTTAAATATTGTTTTGCTTTCCAGTTTATATATAAAGATATGTCCATTAAGAGATACTTGAGAAGATAATGAGAAAGAAATGTTTCGTGTATCTGATAAAATTTCTTTTTCCTTTTGCTCATAGGAAGAGTACAATGAACTTCGTCTATTTATTCTTATAATTCACTTGTCATATATAAATGGTAGCATGAACCTTGCCGGGTCTAAAGGGAAACAGAAATCATCCCGTTTTATGAGAAGCCCCTAGTTTGGTCTAACTACGCAGGACCACTTAGTGGTAAGTGGGGAGTAACGGAATGACAGCATGCGTGCCTGATGCAATGGACAGGTTTCGGCTACCGAAGGAAAGTTTGGACACCAGCTGCTGGGCAAATAGAACTCATTAGCCTTGATTGGCAGGCTATCTAAGAGAAAGGAAATTCCGAATGCAATACATCCCTACTAAGAATGGACGAGCAAGTTTTCCTTTTATGCTCACATATTACCACGAACGGTACGAATTATAATGAATACATACTGGATCAGCCGTCGAGCAATATGAAAACGTTCCTCTTATTTGCTGAGTCCTGCAGATTCCTTCATCTCCGATTCTTCCTCTTTTCGTTCTCTTTTCTCTTCTTAATCTAACATAATCTAACATATTTGATCATATCAATGAGCCCAATATTGGAATGCCAATTATTAAAAAAATTGTTCAAATAAACTAAAATTCCATTAAATCTGTGTTAGATTTTAACATTGGTGCTTTTAGTGTGCGAACATTAAAACAAAGTGGACAAAAAGATGGTCCTTAACCGAACGGATTCCTGTAAATAGCCGACGTTTTTGTGGTCGCCTAAATAAATCTACTAAAATCAACGGCTGTAACCTTAATCAACTTTTCATTTTCGTTGTATTTGCAACTGCTACCACCAATTGCAGCACATACGACAGCAAGGAAGCTTTTTCTCCGACCAAATTTGTTTACCATGCAGAGCAAGACGTACATATATATTCTTTTTTTTGTCAGGCATTCATGCTCAAGTTGGGCGCTTAAGTAACGCAGAATTTCATTCAGTTGGAAGATACACTTTAAGTTAGAAGTGCAACGATAATGGTGAGCGATTGTTGGATAGCTGTGCGGAATATAGATTATACTCGAGTAGCAAAAACCTCAGATGTAGTGTAGGACATTAGGCTACATGGCGTCCTCCAGCTCCCGAACAACGGTGGACTCAAATAGATCATGTACCAATTAGTTATAAATGGCGTGGTTGCATCCAGGATTGTTGTTCTTTTTATTATTTAGTTAAACTCGGAACATGCACCAATCCGTTCTGGGTTCGTACCAAAATTTTCCGAGTAAATAAATGAAAATAAACACCTAATAGATATAAGCAAACTCCATTAACCGACCTTCCGAAAAAAATATTTTGATATTCTAAAGTCAAAGCTAACTTGTCTTGATGGCGAAAATTCGAATTTACTTTGGACCAAGATAATTTCATCTATGCACAATGCAGTTTCCACTTTATGTGACATTGAAGACACGTAAAAATAATATAATATTTTTCTCTTTAAATTCTTTGAAGATGCTCGAAAAAATGCGTCAAATTCCACCTGGCTCGGCTCATTTTAATACTCGTCGCAATATAAGACTCTATCTTAATCGCAGTCTAAAAATCGATCTCGAATCCTTTTGAATCAGAATAGCTGAAGAAATCGAAGACGAGTTCGCGTCAGGTAACAGTCACTGTTTACTCCAAATTATTCGTGGAAAATGTCCGAAAAAAATAAAACTTCGCAAAACTATAAATGATAGTAGCAACCATTTAATAACTGACAAAAGAAGTCATCTCTATAGGTGGGCCGACACATCGAAGTTCAATTTTTGTACGAACTGCGCTGTTCACGATTCCCGAAAACATCCTTGTATCAACAGTGTAAAATGATAATCTCAAACAAACATCAAAGTTAGAAAATTCATTATGCAATCCTATATCTTGAACGTCCCAAAAATGCAGGCCAGATGATTTGATTCCGAGCTTATATAAAGATAGTTTGCGAAATTATTCTGTGGGAGTGTTGATTAAACTTTTTCGCACTATATGGCATGAGGAGACCATGCCACTGGCTTGAAACGAGTAGACTATCAATCCTAACTACAAAAGAAGCAATCGTAATTCGTGTGACAACCATCGTGATATAAGCCTGACTCCAAGTGTGACTAGGTTATTTGCTTTGATTATTTTTCGTCGTCTTAGTACTTTGAGTGAATCGCATACTGGAAAAGGACAAGCCGGGTTCTGGTCAGGACAAGGCTGTATAAATGAAATTTTTACCTCAATGTAAGTTCTTGAACAACGACATGTATAAAACTGCCAAACAACAACCATCTTTCTAGACTTCAAGTGTTTCATTTGACTCTGCGGATCGCTATTTTCTATTCGATATTTTGTCGAAAATTGAGATGCAGTCAAACACTTCGGGTTGCGATTATGCTTACAACGCAGAGCGTTAATATCAGCAATGATATTCGTCGGTACTATCATGTGTCTCCTTCTTGTTTAAATTTATAATAGTTTCTGTTCTGAACAGCAATATTCCGTATGTTTCCGCTGTCGTTTGATTAGTCGATCTTGACTATGCAGACGAAATAGTACTATTATTCGACAATCGAGATCCTGCTCAGGCCACCTTGTTTAGATTAGCAGTTCTAGTTCCGTCTTTCGGTATTTAATTCGCGTCCTTTAAGTAAAATATAAATTTGCAGGATCACCCACTACCCACTCCAACTCTGCGACTGCATAGTAAAAATCTGGCCACAGTTTACAAGTTTAAATACATTGGAAGCATTGACAATTACTCAGGCAATATATCTGACGAGGTGAGTATGACAATCACGAAAGCTAGATTAGCTTTCTACAAAATTCGCCATTTATGCAAACTAGCGATTATTTCACACTTTAGTAAAGGTAGTGTTTATAATACATATGTTTGCGCAGTTTTAATATTCGCTAGTAAGACTTGGCCCCTTAACGTTGATGATTTTAAACGCATACAAGAATTAGACCGTCGTTGTTTGAGAAGCATAGCAAAATTATCTTATCAACAACGAATAACCTAAGCTACCATCCGTTGACGCATTTTTGGATCAACCAACACGTGCTCCTCGCTATATAAACAAATGAGGCTACATTGACTTCGTTGGCTCGGTCACGTTTGACATATGTCCTCAATTCGATTGCCTTTAAGTGCTCTGTTCTCTCATCCAGCGCAAGATTGGCGTAAGAAACAGGTTCGCCAGCTATCGATAAGGCAGTAACGGTTGAAGTCACTTACATCCAAATTGGGTAATATAGGACTCAACCGTCTGTCAGAATGGGGTTCGCGTGTGCATCATAATTTTTAGTTGGAAACCCGGCGTGGTATGTCGATTTCGGTGGCGATCTTGTTGCAGATTTCTATTAGATTCATTTTCAAACTTTCTATTCTTAGTAAAGCAGCGTTAGATACGAGGTTTGGTCTTGTTTATGGCGTTTTCTAGTGTGAACCGCAAGGAAGCTGTATTGCCGATTTTGCCATACCTTAAAGCTGACTTAGCAATAGTGGTGTTCTTTAGATGCTAACTTTGCCGTAATTCTTTATGTTATCTAGGTAAATATACTCATAGAAACTAGGTACATATATATATATATATATATATATATATATATATATATATATATATATATATATATATATTATTGAGTAATTTTAAGTGCAATGACTTGATTACAATTATGTTTTCAATATGAACTAAACTTTGCATATAGTTGCAAAACAAACTCATTATATAGAACGATTTCGTTCTTTTTCAATACCCGTCAAGTAAATTTCAAAATTTTACGCGACCGAATCTCTAACCGAGGCACACCTGTCTCGAGGTCTCGCTCTCTTCGACTGTGCAACCCCTGCTGCATCTCACACCCAATTCGAATTATGCCCTAATTTATATTCAATGGGCGCCTATTTGGTTCCTCACGTGACATAAGTTTCTTAATATTTATCCACAGTATGTCATTTTAAAATGTAAGTCATGCAGCCTGAAGTAATGGATAGGTACGAGACTCTGGAGAAAATTTTCTGCCGTTCAAATGTCGGTCGCGGAAAATTTTTGCAAGTACTTCACCGGTTACAAATAATGTCCGAACAGGACTTGAAAATTTTCATTTCCTAACTTCTGCTATATTCTGTTACTAATGAGTACATATATAAACATATCAAAATCTTGCTATAAAATTTCGACTGAATCTCATTTCGCCAGAAGAAATGGTGTCTGCCATTTACTGTCAAATGGCAGGTCGCTAGTTGGATTGATGCTAAATATATTCCCTCTGAAGAAAATGCCGTCCAAAGCATAAGTTATTATATAAATACAATCGTTTTATAATTTGCAGCATGGTTGACGCTGTGGGTGAGAGCAGTTATTCGAAAAGTTATGCCAAAGTTTAAGCCCTGGACGTGGAAAATCCTGGCAGTTACTTGATAAGGTATCATGCAAAATGTAAAACGCTCTACTGGATGAATTTCATTTTCTAGGTCAGGAACATTTTCGTCTATAAAAGCAAATGATATATATATATATATATATATATATATATATATATATATATATATTCCTTTGAAATTCGAACTTTAATCAAATTTAGTAATTTGTTACAAGTGCAAAACAAGAAGAAATTTTAGCAGGTACAAGAAACGCTTCTTTCTCATTATCTTCCCAAGTATCTACTAAGGAATATCTCTTCATACATAAATTGAAAGGCAAAAAAGATAGAAATATGTAAACATGAAGAGAGTGTGAAATAAGGGGAACAAAAAATCAGTTGCGTGCGTCACATCCAGTTCAAGCTCAATGTCTGAACATGCTTCTTCTGCTTGCAAAATCCAGCTGCAATTTGTTTATCCATAAAGCTACGTATGCGGTTATCTCACATTTGTTATTGCATTTAGTAATTATTTGAAATGCTACATCTGGAGAACATACGTATGATGTTTCAACGATGTGTTGCGCAATTGCTGACGTTTATTCACCATTTCATTTAAAACAGGCGTGTAAGTTACAATGTTCTCTCATTCGAGTTATTAACTGCCTGGTCGATTGTCCTACGTAAGTTAATCGACAACTTGCGCAAGTACATTAGTAAATAATATTTGATGTCGACATTAACGGTTGTTTCTCTTTAATTGTTCCTAACGGACAGTGTGTTACCCTGAATAAAACCCTTAGTTTAGCTGTATTAAATGTGTGTGTTAATGACACTTCAAATTTCTTTTTTGCTATTCGGGAAACTACATCCTGATTAAATGGGATTTTCAGGTAGACCTTTTACTATACAGGTCCGAAATACGTCTGTTTCTGTTTAATTCCACTTTTAATAATTGATTCCATTAATTGTCTGAGATAGCCATTAGACATTAAATCGCTATTTGCTTTAATATATTTTTTTTCTTTTGAATTTTGACTAACCAACCTTTCAATTCTTGAAAAGCAGCCACGAACTGTTGATAATTTATATTGAAACTGCACAAAACTGCTGTAATTCAAATACTGTGCAGACCAGGTTGGTTTATGGGAAATTGTTCTATTTAATTTACCACAAGTTTCTTTCTTTAATAGTACATCTATGAATTTTTTCAAAATCAAGTTTGCGAGCTTGAAGTAAACACAAATTGCATTATATTTAACCCTTCGTCGAACAACATGACAAAACTACCGTCAGCCGTTATGTTTTTTAACGACTGGTTAAATACAATGGTATTGGTGTTTAATTCAAGCTCACAAACATGATTTAAAGAATTGTTACCATAACCCGCGCAATCAATTATTGTTAAATTACCTCTCGTGCTTTGAAGTGAAACCGATAATCTTTTGTGTCTTGTTGAAACTTTGATGCAGTGTTCGACGTTGCGACTTGTTCTTAAGAACAAGGAAAATAACATCCACGTACATTATTTATTTAGCACATTTACTTATGTCACTCCTTAAAGATGTGTTCTCTAAATGCTCTTGATAAATCTCAGTCATCACTGGAGATAAGGAGCTCCCCATTGCTACACCATTAGTCTGTTTATAGATGCTTCCATTAAAACGAAATCGTACGTCTTTCGTGCATAATAAGATAAGCTTGCGTAGAGTGTGGCCTGGCACCGGAGATGGTAATATGTCGTGTTCTACCGCTTTGACTATAATGTCAATGGTTTCATCAATTGGAACATTTGTAAACAAAGACGTAACATCAAAAGATACCATAATCTTGTTTTTAACATTTATATCTTGAATTTTGTTTACAAACTCAAACGAATCGGCAACCGAATGATTACCTAGTAGTTTACGTAATGGTTCAAGTGAACGAACTAGCCATTTAGCTAGTGCATGAAACGGAGAATTTACCATTGATAAAATTGGCCTCATAGGACAACCTCTTTTGTGTGTTTTTGGTAATCCGTACATTATTGGTGTAGATGATCCAACTGGCTTGAGCTTCTGTGCAGTGGCCTCATCAATAAAACCGGCATCTGTCAAAATCTTAATTTCATTTATTACTTTGCGCTCCACTTTGTCTATTTCATCTGATTTATCGTCTAGACGTGTGAATTTTGTATTGTCATTCAACACGTTTTCCATCTTTTGTACGTAGTCAGATTTGTCCATTATAACTACGCTCTTTCCTTTATCAGCGCGTAGTATTTTGATGTCTGCATTTCTGCTGATATTTCTAAGTGCATTTAGATGCTGCTTTGTCAACGCATGCTGCTCTGCGCATTTAGACGATTTCAGGTGTGAAGCCTGATCAACTAGTGTAGCCTTGAACAAATTTTTATAATCAATACTGATAGGCTCCAAGTCAGCTGTTTGTTCAAATAACAATTCAAATGCTGCCTCAAAATCAACATCGCATTTATTAGAAGGATGTATTCCATAATTTCGGCCCATCGATAGTGCCCCCATTGTTAGCTGATCGATTGGCACTTTTGATAAGTTAAGCACACGCTTATCAAGATCGGTCGGTATTAAATCACACAAAACTCCAGGTTTTACATCTTTTTCCAATTTGTTCAAAATTCTTGCTTTATCTTTCGTCATAACTGCTGGCAAAAACATTGGAAATTTCATTCTTGCAAAAAGACATAGTTCATTTAATAGACAAGAACAATTTACCATTAACCAACCTGGTCTACACAGTATTTTTATTACAGCAGTTTTGTGCCGTTTCAATATAAATTGTCAACAGTTCGTGGTTGCTTTTCAAGAATTGACAGGTTGGTTAGTCAAAATTCAAACGAAAATGAAAATAATAAAGCAATTAACGATTTTATGTCTAATGGCTATCCCAGACAATTAATTGAATCATTTATTAAAGGGGAATTAAATAGATACAGACGTATTATGGACCTGTATAGTAAAAAGTCTAACTGATCATCCCATTTAAGAGGGATGCAGTTTCTGAATATCACAAAAGAAAGTTGAAGCGGCATTGACATGCACATATAATGCAGCTAAACTAAGCGTGTTATTCAGGGTAACACACTTTCCTTTGGAAAAAAATTACAGAGAAAGAGCCGTTAATGTCGACATTAAATATTATTTACCAATGTTCATGCTCAATAGGACGATCGACCAGGCGGTTAATTACTCGAATGAGATAACATTGAATACACGTCTGCAATTGCGTAACACATCGTTGCAACATCACACTCATGTTCTCCAGACGTAGCACTTAAAATGATTACAATATGCAATAACATAAGGGAGCTAGCCACATACGATGCCTTATGGATAAACAAATTACAGCCGGATTTATTCAAGCAGAAGAAGTATGTTCAGACATTGAGCTTGAACTGTATGTGACGCGCGCAATAGATTGGTTTCCGCTTTTTTACACTCTCTCCGTGTTTGCATATTTCAATCTTGTTTTTCCTTCCAATTTATATAAAAGGCTATGTTCATTAGTAGATACTTGAGGAGATAATGAGAAAGAAGTTTTTCTTGTATCTGATAAAATTTCCTTTTGTTTTTGCACATGCGAAGGGTACTATGAACATATATATATATATATATATATATATATATATATATATATATATATATATATATATATATGTGTGTGTGTGTGTGTGTGTGTTTGTGTGTGTATTAAACAAATTAATAATATAGTAGAAAAAAGGAATTTATTTCGAGACCACTAAACTTTGCTGCACAAACTTTCCTTTACATACATCCTTGGTTTTCATTTGATTATAAGGGTGTAAAATAGTCTTACTCGGTTTTACTTCTATTTCTTGTTTTGGCTGATAACTAAGTGTATATGCATATGTATCAGTGAGTATTTCTGTGATGTGTTGCATTGATATCTGAGTTCTCGTCATTCTTTTATCAATGGATTGAAAGTTAATCAACTGTTCACATTAATGGCTGACGTCTACGAATAGTTTACCCGTGTGTCGTCTTTCGTTTCACCTTGTACCTCAAGTATGTTCTGTACACTCGTTAACAGCGTAGAGTGTGCGTATTGCATTATTGAAGGCTCAGATTGTTAGGAAATTTATGTCGCTGTAAGCAATGATTCTGCTAATGTATGTGCATCCATTTTTTCTTCGTCAGTTTGTTGATTCTGGTTAAATCGATTTTTTGATTTGCCTGGATGCTAGTAAATTGTCAGTGGGTTTTGTGATTCGTGGCAAATCGATTAGAATATCATATTGATGAAACATTTGAATGTATAGGCCGGGCTAATTGTTATATATATATATATATATATATATATATATATATATATATAATCATAAATAAATACACATATACAGATGTCGTACAGGTCCGCTGATCATGTCAGTATGTGTGACAGTCTGTAGATTTGCCTTGGTGTTTGATTTCTGGTTACATATAATGAGATTGGTGTTTACTTTAAGCTTGCACACTTGATTCGAAGAATTGTTCCCATCACTCGCGGAATCAATGATTGTTTAATTTTAAAACCTATATATATATATATATATATATATATATATATTATATATATATATATATATATATATATATATATAAGGGTGTGTGTGACGAAAGCTGCAACAATTTTATAATCGTGACTGCAAACAAATTATGCATCCGACATTTCCATTCGAGGACAATTTATGCGAGATTACTAAAGGTGATAGCCGCATATCTGATTTAGTTTTCCATATAAATGTGCATTGCAGTTTGTTCCTCGCAAGTCAGTTTTCCGTCGTACTCTGAAGATTATCGTTGAAGGTCAAAACGCGTCAGTGCGTGTGACTAACAATAGTTTTGCTACGTTGTTCCATGTCTGGCTAACTACAACTGGGATTGGTGTTTACTCGCTAACTCGATTTAAAGAAAGGTTACCACCATCCGCGCAATCATTGACTGTTTAATTGTATTTCTATGTAATTCTGTACCTATTACGGAGACCATTGTATAGCGTAATAAAATAGGCGAACCGGCTACCATACTTATCCTTTAAAAACAAGTTAAGCTATATGTAGTTCGTAATAGATTTTTTTATATTTATTACTTGAAAAAAATTTGGCATATGACAAGATTTTTCCCTATCAACAAGATGGTATTTCCTATATTTTCAAAGTTAATATTAAATAATCTAGCATAGAATAATAGTTTACTATTCCGACTGTCGACTTCTCACGAATAGAAAATCATTAAAAAATCAGAAAAATATGTATTTTAAATGTCGAGGTGAGATACAAATTAAACGATATAGTTGATTTCATCGTGCAAATTTGCATTGTATGTTATTGCACATCCAAACAAGTCGTCTTAAAATCAAGAACCATCAACACTTCAATGAATTAAGGTCAAGTAAAACAATTTTTTTAACTTAATCAATTTCTGTGCAGATAATTATATACGCATATATATAAATATATACTGTGTTAAATTAAAAAGGCATGGATATTATAAATACAACATTTCAATGAATTAAGGTCAAGTCAAACAATTTTTTAACTTAATCAATTTCTGTGCAGATAATTATATACGCATATATATATATATATATATATATATATATATATATATATACATATGTGTTAAATTAAAAAGGCATGGATATTATATATATATATATATATATATATTATATATATATATATTATATATTCGTACTGAACGTAAGAATAAAATGGAATCTAAAATAATCCTATTTGAGTCAGGTTTGCAAGCTTTAGAATTACGCCAATCTCAATCAATCTAATCAACAACACAACTGAAAAAATGCTATCAAATTCCGTAGTTCATGATTAGGACATGGCCGAAAACAATTGATGAGCAACATATCGCAACGCTTAAGTTGTGGCAAATCAGATTTGTGTCTTGCCCCCTCTATTGATTTGACATACATTTTACTTAAAGAGTCATTGATTGTGAGGGTGGCTATGAAATATTATTTTAATCAAATTTGCGAGTTTGACACAATGAAATATTCTTTAATATACTTATTTGTCTTATTAAAACAAAAAATTACAAGATAGCAAAAGCAAATTATCAAGTTCACCGGCATCATCCTCACTAGAAACACTTTATGCATTTTCCAATGCCGCGTTTTGCGTACGCGGGTTGTAGCTTTGCACCAACAGTTTCACAAAGATCCGATTGATCACAATTTACATGTCCTTTTTGTCTTCGATCGGGCTGGGTTTGTATTCGTCCCTTTCTTCCGAAGGCGTCAATATCGTTCAAACTAACCAATGGAAATGTGGTTCCATCACATCTCTGTTTTCTGGCAACGTTTCGGTGCGTTTTATCTAGCACCATCATCAGTTCACTATACGCATTTGCTAAAATCTGCTATTGCGAGTATTGTGTTTTGTATAGTGGTCTGATGATAATGCTAGCTATTAGGCACTGGACCGTCGCCAGTAAACAAAGATGTGATAGTACCGCATTTCCATTGGTTAGTAAGAACGAAGTTGAAGTCCTCGGAAGAAAGAGACGAATACAAACCCAGCCCAATCGAAGGTAAAAAAGACATTAAAATTTTGATCAATCGAATATTTGTGAAACTGTTGATGCAAAGCTACAACCCGCGTACGCAAAACGCGGCATTGGAAAATATGAAGCTGGCATTCCGCAATCAAATTTCAAAAAATATAAGTATTGTATAGTGTGGAAATAGAAATTCATCCAGAGGAATGGTTTCGTCCTTATTTGGAACACATCACGTCTTGGCCTGAATTTTTTGAGTCCTGTCCGCGACAGATTTAGGCTAGTACGTGATAATGTCCTAGTAAAGACGAAACCGGTCTACAGGATGAAATGCCTTTTCCACACTATACAATACTTAGCTTATACCGTAAATTGTATTTACATAATGGGTCAGGTGTTTATATTAAGTTTGCCGAACTCATTTATTTATTTAAATCAAGATTATGAACTTGATATAAACACCAACCCTATCATATATGCGTTTGACAGTAGAGACTAAGTATGGTTTATCAAACACATAAACAAGATTTAATATTTTTTATCAGCGTCGGCGCACTCAATGTTCAATTCAATTAACCTGTTTGTTAAGAATTCAAAGCCTGGGGAAATTTTTACGCAATAGATACAATGACGTAGTAGCATATAAAGATACTCAATTAACGGTGATAAGAAATGGAGATAATACAACAAAATTTCTGTTTTAAAAGTTAATAATTTAAGACATTTATTGATTGTTGCTTTGAACTCATATGTATATTAATATATATATATATATATATATATATATATATATATATATATATATATATATATATATATATATATACGAGTGTTGACGTCACAGAGGGCTTTTTTCATTCGTGCGCATCAGTTTTGTTGTGTTGAACACCACTCTCACCTGTATTGATGGAAACTGTGACGTCAAAACCTTTGTCTGTATACAAATTTCAATGTACCTGCAACGCTCAGTACATCGGCAGATCAAAAAAGAGGCTCGAAACTAGAATAAATCAGCATCTCCCTCAAAAACTATTAAAGAGGGGTGCAGCTCCTGCACAAAAATCAGCAATTTGCGAGCATGTACTACTCACAGGTCATGCTGTTAGTAGTAACAATTTTTCAGTTCTCTACAAGGCAAAAACAGAGAAAATGCTTCTGGCTTTTGAAGCTGTTGCAATTAATAAGCTGAAGCCCTGCTTAAACGTGCAGAAAATAATTCAAAAAGAAATTAAATTGGACTGGAACAAAGACATAACTGACATGCCTTTAAAAATAGCCAACGTTTCGCAAAATACGACACACCCATCAATTACGGACGCAATTACAATGAAAGCGATGACACACCAAATGACGTTACGCAAAAGGAGTGGTCTAAATTGCGCAAAAGGAGTGGTCTAAATTGCGCAAAACAAAGACTAACATAACGAAGAGGAGATTGGTTACGACAAATGTACAGTGGGATTGGATGAACGAATATACTAACGAATCCAGAACAATGGCTGTAGATATTGGTAGAAATAAGATTTATTAATAAATGTTATTCCATGGAGTACGTTGTTTTGTTCTTATATTTTAAACAATGGTGAAAATTGCAACGATATATATATATATATATATATATATATATATATATATATATATATATGATATGATATGATATGATATGACATTTAGTACACAGAGAATCATGAGGTTGGATGCCAAAGATCAATTGCCAATTCTCACCAAATCATTCATAGTCTACAAATTCTCATGTATGTGCGGTAGCACATATATCGGACGTACGAAGAAGCAATTGATAAACAGAATCCAGCAACATTTGCCACAGAAATTGATTAACAAAGGCTTGGCACCGTCAGGAAAATCAGCTATTTCCGATCATATATTGGCAACGGGGCACCCAGTCAATTCGACCAATTTCACAATTCTACATAAAGCAAAATCAGAAAAATTATTATTTATTTATGAAGCCCTTTATATAAAACAACAAGCACCTGACCTTAATATTCAAAAGTTTCATCAACATGATATTCTAATCGACTGGCCAAGAATAACAAAATTCAACAACAATTTACTAGTATCCAGGCAAGACCAAACAGGCCCTCGACTAGAATCAACAAACATTCAATCGGATTGTCAACAAACTGAAGAGGAAATAACAGAGGCGCATACGGTGACAGAAGTTTCCAAACAATATGAGCGTTCAACACTGCAATCCACACTGGCGCTGTTACCATGTGAAAAATACAAATTTGCGCAACAAGGTGAAACGATCAACTACACTGGGAAAAATAGCACTCGTACATGTAACAGCGAACAATGCGCACAAATGGTTAATTCTCAAGCCATCAAAACAATAATGACCAGATCTCAGACATCACTTTGCAATAAAGCGAGAATGGCCTTTACAAACAAACAGGCACGCACACAAACGCATACACATTTACCAACCAGCCAAAACAAGAAACAGAAGTAAAAGCGAATCAGATTTGTTACCACTAGCATAATCAATTGAAAACCCAAAATGTATATAAATGAAAGATTTTAGAGCGATGTTTAGTATCCACGAAATAAATGGCCTTTATCCACTTTGTTATTAATGTGTTTTTTCTTCCTAATTAGAAATATATATATATATATATATATATATATATATATGTATCGTCGTAAAAACATAGGAAAATTATGATCCGTCATACAACAATTTGCTGTTGCTCTTGGCTCGCACATTTGGATTTGAAGAATTGTTACCACCAATCATAAAATCAGTGATTGATTTTATTTTATTATCTATACATTATATAATGAGCTTCATAACGGTACTCAACACCATGTTTGGAGGTGTTACACCAAACTTAGACAATACTAATGAACACAATATATTTCAGTATAACTACTAGACGTTTGATCTGAATTATCACATATATAATATTATATATTGAATGAGCTAATTTATATATATATATATATATATATATATATATATATATATATATATATATCTTAATAAATTCATAGTACCCTTTCCATTAGCAAAAATAAAAAGAAATTTTATCAGATCAAGGAACGCTTCTTTCTCATTATCTCCTCAAGTATCTACTAATGAACATATCTTTATATATAAATTGTTTTGCCTTCCAATTTATATATAAAGATATGTTCATTAGTAGATACTTGAGGAGATAATGAGAAAGAAACGTTTCTTGTTACTGATAAAATTTCTTTTTAGTTTTCACATGGAAAGGGTACTATGAATTTTATTAAGGCTCGTATATATATATATATATATATATATATATATATATATATATAAATTATCAGTAACAAGCAATATATAAATATTATATATGTGATAACCTATGTAGATCAAGGCCACAATGTATGGTTCTGCTGAAATGACGTGTGTTCATTAGTATTATTTCTCAAGTTTGGTCAAACTTGGCCTCTCAAAAGAAATCAATGGTGTTGGTACCCGTTATGGGCTCGGTATATATTGTATAGATAATAAAATAAAATCAATCACTGATTGCGTGGGTGGTGGTAACAATTCTTCAAATCAAGTGTGCGAGCTTAAAGTAAGCAGCAATACCATTTTAATTGTTGTACTTGTGACGGATCATAATTTTCCTATGTTTTTAGACGACTGCATATATATATATATATATATATATATATATATATATATATATAATTCTTAGTTTATACTGACATATGTAAGTAATAAATGAGTCAGGTGCTTATATCAAGATCGCAACCTTGTTTATAGTAATTTTTATCACCACCCGCGCAACCAATATTCATTTATTTATATAAATGTTCATTTCAATACCACTTCCTCACGTAGTGTGGTTTCTGTACAGTAATGACAGTATGGGAATGGTTAATTGGAAATTTCTGTGTAAATGGATGTCATATTAGCTCCACCTAACAGAACAAAAGACTAACCAAGTTACATTAGTTACTATATAGCTGAAAATTGTGTGTAGTAAGCGGCAATATGCCTCAGTGGTCAAAGCAACAGATTCCAAAGCAAACGTGCCCATGTTCAAGATCAGCCAGCAGAAAAATGTTCGGAACATAACTTAAACAGTTCCCTCTACGTACAAAACGGTTTCACTGTATGAATTGCCTTTGCTACGTAATACATTGTGTAGTTTGTACTGACAAACGAAAAGGTGATTGATTTTTTAACCAAACTCAAAAACGTTATTCTACTAATTAGTTTCGGCACCAGCAAATTCAATTATTGTTGTAAAGAAAATACACTTGTGCTTTAAATTTTGCACACCTTGTAACAAATTAGTTCAATTTGACCAGAAGGACAAACTAAAGACAGCATGAACGGAAAGTATAATCTTGTGCACATTCGTTTGGTGCTTACTGGCCACTCATCAGTAGGAGCCGGCATTATGCCCTTCAACCACTATATATTTGAGTGAAGAATGTGGGATAATAGGACGGTACAATCTCCTATACAAATGTGTTAACCTATAGAAGTGAAGCTAACTTCATATAAAGCCTTCCACAATGCGATTTCAAAGCTAACTCACTATAAATAATATTTACACAATCTGTAAATGGTACCTAATACCAATCTTTTGGTATTAAACAGGTACATGGTCCTAATACCCCGGTTGCTGAGTCGGTACATGGAACCCACACGATGGATTTCAATGTATGCTAAAGTTCACCAAAATTTAGAATTACAACTATTCCTGAACATCTTTTCCTCCTGTAAATCCATACACACTGGCCCTGATCGATATCAGTTATCACATTTCACGGTAATTATAAAATTTGCTAATAAAATATATAACAGTTAGATACTGTTTATAACGGAGAAATGATATAAATGCAAACTTGTAATGGGTGTTTCTCACCTGGTATCAATCTAGGTCAATTATGACCAGAGTGATAAATACAGTTTTTGTCCATATACAATTTAAATAATTTCGCCTCATCTTACCTATCTTCACAAATGTGCCCAGTTTACTAGTACTTGGCACGTCTTGTAGAGATAAATGTGTTGCTGGCAGGTTCGTTTGACAGAGCACCGCACTAAACACAGCCACTAGGAGGACGCATAAATCATAAGGCATTCCCAGGCACCTTGGTATACAGCAACGTGCCTGACATACCATTGCTCAGAATCGATTTTTCAAAGATATACGATATATTTACTTAGCGTTTTCCAATCTAGCACAATCACTAAAACATTTTCTCAATCACGGTGAGACACGTAAATTGAAATTCCTAGACTAGAAATGAACGCGCGAGTTTAAATGGCCCAAGGGTATTAAATCTTACATGTTACTATCACCAAGGTTAATAATAAAAGAAATAAGCATTTTACGAATCAGCAAAAAACGGATATCAGATAATGCGGTTAGTGAAACCGATAAATTCGTTACGGTGATTTCACAACCAGTAACTGATTGAATTGAATTTAATCGCTTGTCTAATAAAAATACAAAAATGATAATGTCGTCAATAATATTATTTAACGGCAAACATTTAAACTAATTTATTTGCATTTCACGCTAAACTTTCTGACATTTTCAGTCTATTGCGCATTTCTTTTGCGACAGGTTTGCCCTCTAAAACCGTGACGATATTTTCTCGAGTATATTGTTCTTTGATATTTCCGGCCTAGTAGCATTTTTCTACAATAATTTTATTCTTCTCTTCTTAAACAACACACCTATAAAACCTTGTTGTAATCAGTGATGGTCAATTATAAGTGTCATGTGTGAAAGTTTGTTGAGACTTTGATCTTTTCGATGTACGATTAATTCGCTTGGATAGGTAATTAGGGCTAAACACTCCTTAGTAAAAATAAAGGTTTTCGGCACAAATGGATGAAGTTACCAATGTTACTTCATCTATTTTGCCTGAAATTCTAGAAATCTTAATTAACTCATGACCCAGTATTCAGAATCTAGATTGACTTTGCTTGGACCATTTATTGCTATTTATAGATTTACAGAAAACCATTTTGTTGATGAATTTAACAGACTCTCTATACGTTATATTTATTGAGGTGGCTTTGATGTCCTATTTTCTAATACATTTAATGACGTTAGCTCCATTACTGCTTAATTACACACTCGTACAAACGATTGCACAACTAAGCTGACCTAAATTTCTTTACAAAATATATAGTGGGTTAAGGGTGTAATACCGGCTCCTACTGATGAGTCGCCAGAAAGCACGAAACGAGGTTATATCTTCCGTTCATGCAGTCTTTGGTTTATCCTACTGGTAAATTTTAACTAATTTGTTACTCTGTATCATCACCTAGAGCGCAACTGCAGCAAAAAGTAAATAAGTACGCTTTTGTACGCTTACTGCTTCGCCAGTATGCATCATATGAATTATATACTGGAGAAATTAAAATATTCGTGTCTTTTCGTATGCCTAATACATAAGTGATGTTTTCCGATAATGAAAAACACCCGTTAACCATAGATGTAAACGATTGTATCCCTGCAATCGAAGAGTTCAGCATATTTAATTTATACGAACATCATAGCTGCTCCTTGCTCTAAAAAAGCTAACTCAAGAGAATTTTGGACAAAATTTACCTAGCTTATCTGAAAACGATTGCGCAATAGCTGAACACATTATATAAAATAATCACATTCTAAAAGAAGAGCATTCCATAATCAAAAAACGAAACAGAACTGCACAAAGGAGGCACATTTTGTGATATACTTAATCGTCAGCCAAATGAAACGAAAAATCTTTTCAAATAATTAAAACATAAACTGCTCAATCGTTTGCGCTTGTGCATCTGTTCGTACTTCAGCATGTACTTATCCAACATCCTGTTTGTCGTTTTCTGATGTATGTGTTTAATCCAACTGAATCTCTCTTATGTTACAAAACATGGACACTAAAAACTACACGATAAAAGAGTTGATTTTAATTCGGCAAAAAGAAATTGGTCTATTCTAACATTTTATTTTATTATCGATTGTACAGCCGACATTTCTAGTCAAGTACAATTTATGCGAGACTACTAGAGTTGAGAGCTGCATATCTAATTTTGCTTTCCATATATATGCAATGCGGTTTGATCCTCGCTAGTCAGTTTGCCCTCGTCCTCTGATGATGATCATGGAAAGTCGAAACGCGACAGTGCGTTGCGACTGGTGATAGTTTTGTTATGTTGTTCGACGTCTGGTTAAATACAATTGGATTGTTTTTTACTTCAAGCTCGCAAACTTGATTTAAAAAACTGTTACCATCACACGCGCAATCAATTATTTTTTAATTATATTGTCTAAATATGTGTGTGTGGCGAAATCTGCAATAAGTTAATATTCGTGACCGCAGACAAATTTTGCAGCCCACATTTCCAGTCAAGTACAATTTATGCCAGATTACTAGAGGTGAGAGCCGCATATCTAATTTTGCTTTCCATATATACGCAATGCGGTTTGATCCTCGCTAGTCACTTTGCCGTCGTATTCTGATGATGATCACTGTAGGTCAAAACGCGTCAAGGCGTAGTTTTGATGTTGTTCGGGAACTGGTTAAATACAATGGGAATGGTGTTCACTTCAATTCGCAAATTTAATTTAAAGAATTGTTACCACCACCCGCAGATTCACTAATTGATTAAATTAGCTAGCTATGTTGAAAATGATTCCGCAATAGCTGAACAAATAATGTATAAAAATCACACTCTAAATTAAGAGTAGTTAATAAGCAAATCGCGAAAATGTAATTCACAAGGGAGGCTCGTTTTTGTAACATACTTAATCGCCAGGTATATGAAAAAAATTTGCACATGATTCGAACATAATCTGCTGAATCGTTCGCGCGTGTGCACTTGTGCGAGCTTCAGCATGTACTGTCCCAACTTCCTAATTGTTTTTTTAATCCAACTTAATCTCTCTCATATTCCAAACATGGACACTACAATTTGCACAATAAAATCGTTGAGTTTAGTTCAGGGAAAAGGCATTGTCCTATTCCAACATTGTTGCTTATATTTGCATTTTAATTAATTTGTACATCTAAATATGATTTATTTTTCCGTCAAACTTTATAATTTGTACACTTTATATATTTTAATGAATTTTGTAATAAATGCCACGAAATCTGATAACAGATTTGATTGAGGCCAGAAATTATAAATTTACTAGAGCATCAAGTGTTCAGAGTTGGTTGTAATTCTCAATTTTGGACAAATTTAGCCTATCTCTAAATCCCTTTGTAGTTAGTTGGCGTTAAAGTCGCAAGGCCAAAAACTGCACAAAAATACCAGCTTCAATGCAAATTCGGACAGAAGATTGTCGTCCACCCGTACCAATTTTCTTGAGTATAGGACGTAATGCCAGCTCCTATTACGAGTCGACAGTAAACAAGATTGGCATGCGTACACAAGATTATACCTTTCGTTTATGTTGACATTTTTATGTACTTCTGGACCTATTTGAACATATTTTTTACTATGTACGCAATACCTAATGTGCAATTGCATATATAACAGTTCTCCGCAACAAACTAATTATAAACATTATTTACACTGTTTACCGTCTTTGAAATATTCGTCCAAACGAATTATTCTCGATACTAATTTAAATTCTGTGATTTTCTATTTTCCATTCCATTTCTATAAAACCTCATGTGAATTTAATCGTCGAATTTCAATTTTTTCCTATATGTACGTCATTTTTTTCAGAAATTAATCATCTGTCCTCTGTTGGTTGATTTATAAAACGTTATGTCATATTTTAGCAGCCATTCTTAAAAAACGAATCACTGTTAATAAAATTCGATGCCTTTGATCCTGGAATAAATTTATATTAAATACAAACGATTTCAAGATGCATCCATCCAATCGATATAAGAGTATCTTAGCGAACTGGCTGTTCCTCGTAATATCGTCTTTGGAACCAAACTAATGTGGCATTTCAACTAACAGTAGTAATACCACACTTACTCAACTCATGCAAAATTAAAAAGATTTTCATTTATATTAAATACTTATGATATTAAGATGCACCATTCTAATCGATATAAAAGCATCTTAGCGAAATCGCTGCTGCTCGTAATATCGATTAATGAATCAAATTAAAGTTTCATTTATTGAAACAGAAGTTGAGACAACAATTATTCTATTCATATAAAATTAAAACGATTTTTATTTTTATTAAATACTCTTGATATTAAGGTGCACGTCTGCAATCGTTATAAGAGCATCATAGAGAAACGGCTGCTTTTAGTAATACCAATTATTGAATTAAACTAAAGCATAAATTCTAATAAATGAAGCTGAAAATGTACTTATTCCAATCATATAACATAAAAAGGATTTTCAATTATATTAAAAGCGCATGATATTAAGACACACCCTTCCAATATTTATAAAAGCATATTTTCGAAATGGCTTCTGCTCGTAATATCGACTTTTGAATCAAACTAATGTGTAATTTCTACTAACGTGTGCTGTGAATACATTTACTCCACTTAAATAACATAAAATTGATTGTCTTTATATGTTATAAACGCATGATATTAAGATGCACCAATCCAATTGATACGGGAGCATCTTGGCGAAATAGCTACTTCTCGTAATGACGATTATTAAATCAAATTAATGTGCTATTTCTTCCTTGATAAGATGACAATACACGAACTCCATACATATAATATAAAAAGGATTTTGATTTATATTAACTACTCATCATATTATTATGCACCCTTCCAATGCGTATAAGAGTAATATGGCGAAATAGCTGCTGCCAGTAATATCGATTGTTGAATCAAACCAAAGTTTCATTTCTTATAAAAAATGCTGAAAATTTACTTGTTCTACTCATAGAACATAAAAACGATTTACAATTAAATTAAATACACATAATATTAAAATGCACTCTTCCAATATTTATAAGAGCACCTCAGCGAAACGGCTGCAGCTCTTAAAATCGACTATTGATACAAAATAAAATGTAATTTCTACTAAAACGAGCTGTGAATACACCTGCTCCACTCACATAACATAAAATTGATTTTAATTTATATTAAATACACAAGAGAATAAAATGCACACATCCAATCTACAAAAGAGCACATAAGTAAAATGGCTCCTTCTCGTAATATCGTTTATTGAATCAAAATAAAGTGTCGTTTCTACTAAAAGAAGTTGAAACTACACTTACTCCACTAATATATCAAAAAAATATTTTCATTTATTATTATAATCAAGGTTGCGGTCTTGATTATGTTCATCTTCACCATACAAGACCGCAACCTTGATTATAATAATTGTTATCACCGCTCGCGCAACCAATGTTCGTTTAATTTTCATTTATATTAAATACGCATGATAATAAGATGCGTCTTTCCAATCGTTACAAAAGCATCTTATCGAAATGCATATCGTTGTTATATCGATTACTGAATCAAATTAAATTGTCAACTTTACTAACACAAGCTGAGACTTCAGTTACTCCACTTATTTAACAAAGAAACGATTTTCATTTAAACTAAATACGCATGATATCAAGATGCAGCCTTCCATTCATTACAAGAGCAACTTAGCGAAATGGCCGCTATTTTTAATATCGATTATTGAATCCAACGAAAGTGTCATTTCTACCTTTAGAAGATGTCAATACGTTTACTCCACTCATATAACACAAAAACGATTTTCATTTATATTAAATGCGCATGATATTAATACGCACACTTTAAAACTTTATAAATATATCTTAGCGCAATGGCTGCTGCTCGTAATATCGATTATTGAGTCAAACTAGAGTGTCATTTATACTAAATGAAGCTGATAATTTACTTGCTCCACTCATAAAACAGAAAAACGATTTTCAATTTTATTTAATAACGTAGAGTTTATTTCCTTCGAAAAATTAAAGTAACAATTATTGATAAATTTAGACCCCCGTAGCTGATTGGAACGAATTTCTTTAAAAAAGTAATCATTCGTTTAATATTTAGAACATTTTTAAATACTCATTTTGTGCGTTTTTAAAATTTTCTTTATTCTTTATGTGTTTGGCGTGATTTCGTCTAGTATGTCTCATTTGCTATTTCATTTCTCGGTATGGTTTTACAAATTTTGATCTTCACAATATAAACATTAACAAACGTGGCTCCGTTTTGCATTTGTACATATTGGGATCGTTCAGGAACAGTTAATTTAATAATCCTGTTTTTCGCTTCCATTCTCTTTCCAGATTAAATATTCGTGTGCACTGTTGCGTAAAAAGTACACAGCCCTTCACGTATTACTTCATTAATTAATTATATATATAGTTTTGATTAAGATGGAGGCTAATCTTAAAGGGGAGAGCACTGATAACATAATAGAGTCCTAGGCATGAACTTGAAAGATATAGAAGAGAAAACATTCTTATCAGACTTCCATGTGCACACTATTTCTAAGTCGAACTTGGCGTCTATTTGGCTTTCATTATCTATTAGGACTGTAGCTTCCACAATAAGCATACTATTAAGATGCACAATGTCAATAGATTCAAGAGCAAATTAGTAAAATGTTTACTGTACACAATACCGTTTATTGAATGAAATTAAAGTGGCATTTCTTCTAAATGAAGCTACGGAATATTCTTAATCCGCTCATATAGCACAAAAACTACTTTCATTTAAATGTAATACTCATGATGTTAAGATGCACCATTCCTATTAATATAGGAGCATCCTAGCGAATTGACTGCTACCCGTATTATCGATTATTGAATCAGAATTAAGTGTAATTTCTACTTACTGAAGATAAGATTCTACTTATTTCAACTTTATAATATAAAAATGATTTTCATTTATAGTAAGTACGTATGATATTAGGATGCACCTTTCCTAGCGATTTAAGAGCATCTTAGCGAAATGGCTTCTGTTCGTGACATCAATTATTGAAACAAACTATTTTGAGCTTTGGCTAATAATTCATTTTGTTCTTTTCGGATTTAGATCATTTTTATCCTTTTAATTTAGTAATCCCACCTAAATTTTTATACCCACGTTTATGACAATTTATTCTAAAACCTTGACATATATTAAGTATTTTTTAAAATTAACTAAAATCCTAAATTATGCTACATTTTAAAATCTCCCCCCTCATATTCAGTCCTAGTCTAGTAATGAGACTCTGCATGATAATATTTTTTCTATCTGCTCATTCTTGATCTATACATTAAGTAAGCATCCTCACTTGATGCTTTGAAGCCCTTAACCTGCACCGGTATTGCCTTACGCAGTTTATTGATATTCAAATGTTTCGGAGTATGCAAGTATGCTTATTAGGTTTTGCGAACCCTAGTAACAAATTAGTTCAGTTGTATTGAAGGATAAACCAAAGGCAGCATGAACGGAAAGTATAATCTCATGCATTCGTTTCATTTTGTACTCATCCAGTAGGGAGCCGGTATTACCCTTTAACCACTATATATTTGGTAGAAAGAATGTGGAATAATAGGACAGTACAATCTCCCTAGACTAGCCACAGGTTTACGATGCGTCTGGGGTGGCGCGACCACCTATTATTCCACATTCTTCCACAAAATATATAGTGGTTAAAGGGCGTAATACCGGCTCCTACTGATGAGTCGCCAGTAAGCACGAAACGAATGTGCATGAGATTATACTTTCCGTTCATGCTGCCTTTGGTTTATCCTTCTGGTCACAACTGAACTAATTTGTTACTAGGTTCGCAAAACCTAATACATACTTGCATATATAATAGTTCTTTGCAACAAACAGTATTTAACTGTAATATATTGAATTGAATGATGTCATGCTTACCGCGAAATGTGATAACTGATATCGGTGAAGGCCAGAATTTATGGGTTAACTGGAGTAACAGGTGTTCGGGAATTGTTGTAATTCTCAATTTGGGTGAACTTTAGCATAAATTTATATCCATCAGGTTGGTATCATGTTCCGACTCGGAAACCATAGTGTTAGTATCGGTACTCATCGATTTCAAAAAAGGTGTCAGTTACTAACACAATAGCCATAGTGTTAGTATCTTTTACAGACTCGGTATATATATTATATAGTGTGAGTTAGCATTGAAGTCGTATTGTCGTTGACTTTAGATTATATTTAGCTTCACTATTACAGGTTTACACATTCGTCTAGGAGATTGTACCGTCCTATTATTCCACATTCTTCTACCAAATATATAGTGGTTAAACGGCGTAATACCGGCTCCTACTGATGAGTCGCCAGTAAGCACGAAACGAATGTGCATGAGATTATACTTTCGTTCATGCTGCCCTTGGTTTATCCTTCTGGTCACAACTGAACTAATTTGTTACTAGGTTCGCAAAACCTAATACATACTTGCATATATATTAGTTCTTCGCAACAAACAGTATTTAACTGTAATATATTGAATTGAATGATGTCATGCTTACCGCGAAATGTGATAACTGATATCGATGAAGGCCAGAGTGTATGGTTTAACTGGAGTAGCAGTGTTCGGATGTTGTAATTCTCAATTTGGGTGAACTTTAGCATAAATTTATATCCATCAGGTTGGTATCATGTACCGACTCAGAAACCATAGTGTTAGTATCTGGTACTCATCGATTTCAAAAAGGTATCAGTTACTAACACAATAGCCATAGTGTTAGTATCCTTTACAGACTCGGTATATATATTATATAGTGTGAGTTAGCATTGAAGTCGTATTGTCGTTGACTTTAGATTATGTTAGCTTCACTATTACAGGTTTACATATTCGTCTAGGAGATTGTACCGTCCTATTATTCCACATTCTTCTACCAAATATATAGTGGTTAAGGGCGTAATACCGGCTCCTACTGATGAGTCGCCAGTAAGCACGAAACGAATGTGCATGAGATTATACTTTCCGTTCATGCTGCCTTTGGTTTATCCTTCTGGTCACAACTGAACTAATTTGTTACTAGGTTCGCAAAACCTAATACATACTTACATATATATTAGTTCTTCGCAACAAACAGTATTTAACTGTAATATATTGAATTGAATGATGTCATACTTACCGCGAAATGTGATAACTCATATCGATGAAGGCCAGAGTGTATGGTTTAACTGGAGTAACAGGTGTTCGGAAATTGTTGTAATTCTCAATTTGGGTGAACTTTAGCATAAATTTATATCCATCAGGTTGGTATCATGTACCGACTCGGAAACCATAGTGTTAGTATCCGGTACTCATCGATTTCAAAAAAGGTATCAGTTACTAACACAATGGCCATAGTGTTAGTATCCTTTACAGACTCGGTATATATATTATATAGTGTGAGTTAGCATTGAAGTCGTATTGTCGTTGACTTCAGATTATGTTAGCTTCACTATTACAGGTTTACACATTCGTCTAGGAGATTGTACCGTCCTATTATTCCACATTCTTCTACCAAATATATAGTGGTTAAAGGGCGTAATACCGGCTCCTACTGATGAGTCGCCAGTAAGCACGAAACGAATGTGCATGAGATTATACTTTCCGTTCATGCTGCCTTTGGTTTATCCTTCTGGTCACAACTGAACTAATTTGTTACTAGGTTCGCAAAACCTAATACATACTTGCATATATATTAGTTCTTCGCAACAAACAGTATTTAACTGTAATATATTGAATTGAATGATGTCATGCTTACCGCGAAATGTGATAACTGATATCGATGAAGGCCAGAGTGTATGGTTTAACTGGAGTAACAGGTGTTCGGAAATTGTTGTAATTCTCAATTTGGGTGAACTTTAGCATAAATTTATATCCATCAGGTTGGTATCATGTACCGACTCGGAAACCATAGTGTTAGTATCCGGTACTCATCGATTTCAAAAAAGGTATCAGTTACTAACACAATAGCCATAGTGTTAGTATCCTTTACAGACTCGGTATATATATTATATAGTGTGAGTTAGCATTGAAGTCGTATTGTCGTTGACTTTAGATTATGTTAGCTTCACTATTACAGGTTTACACATTCGTCTAGGAGATTGTACCGTCCTATTATTCCACATTCTTCTACCAAATATATAGTGGTTAAAGGGCGTAATACCGGCTCCTACTGATGAGTCGCCAGTAAGCACGAAACGAATGTGCATGAGATTATACTTTCCGTTCATGCTGCCTTTGGTTTATCCCTTCTGGTCACAACTGAACTAATTTGTTACTAGGTTCGCAAAACCTAATACATACTTGCATATATATTAGTTCTTCGCAACAAACAGTATTTAACTGTAATATATTGAATTGAATGATGTCATGCTTACCGCGAAATGTGATAACTGATATCGATGAAGGCCAGAGTGTATGGTTTAACTGGAGTAACAGGTGTTCGGAAATTGTTGTAATTCTCAATTTGGGTGAACTTTTGCATAAATTTATATCCATCAGGTTGGTATCATGTACCGACTCGGAAACCATAGTGTTAGTATCCGGTACTCATCGATTTCAAAAAAAGGTATCAGTTACTAACACAATGGCTATAGTGTTAGTATCCTTTACAGACTCCGTATATATATTATATAGTGTGAGTTAGCATTGAAGTCGTATTGTCGTTGACTTCAGATTATGTTAGCTTCACTATTACAGGTTTACACATTCGTCTAGGAGATTGTACCGTCCTATTATTCCACATTCTTCTACCAAATATATAGTGGTTAAAGGGCGTAATACCGGCTCCTACTGATGAGTCGCCAGTAAGCACGAAACGAATGTGCATGAGATTATACTTTCCGTTCATGCTGCCTTTGGTTTATCCTTCTGGTCACAACTGAACTAATTTGTTACTAGGTTCGCAAAACCTAATACATACTTGCATATATATTAGTTCTTCGCAACAAACAGTATTTAACTGTAATATAGTTTCGGAGTATATTATAATCCGTCTTATCAATGCGGGTGTCCGTGAAAATGGTATTATAAATAGATCCTCAGAATTGCACAGTTTTGCTTGTGAGTAAGATCAATCTATTTATGAGCTAAATAGTATATTTATTGCGCAAAATTTGTTTGCCTGGTCGCTTAAAATGTTCTGTCCTCGGATCGACAAAAAATGATCTTGTGTTGTGAAAGATAAAAGTGCGAAATTATTCTTTCTGTGAGCATGCAATTCCTATAATACACAATCATACAATTTGGCATTAAGTTTTGGAAAAGTAAAAATTATCCCATTAACATTGAACTTGAAATTGTCTTTTACTGACGCAGCCGATTCTGTTTATAAAACGTCTACTTGTTTTCTGAAGCTATTTCTTAATTAAGTTAGATTACCGCTCATATTCAATGGATGCTTCACATAGATTTTAAGAATCCATTCGCCGATTTATTACATTTGCCTTATTTCAGATAGACAGCTTAAACTGTTTATATTATACCTTTTATAACTTCCAATTCCGAAATCAAATTTAACCTATTGTTTCAAAGAATATAGGCGTTGTCGTGTGTTTTCTGAAAAAAATCCCTTACAAACACATTTATCTGATCCGTATTTTGGCCATAAAGATTAATATCTCAGTTAATACTTTCTCTCGAAATATTTCGATTCTCGTTGGCGCGGACCTTAATCTGTCCTAAACTCATTGCACCGCAAATAAACCAAAAAATAAATCGAGTTATACATTTTGTTTCACCGGCGCCATTGATACATATGACTGGATGGACTTATAAAAATAGCTGCTGTTGTTGCGACTGGAGGTAGTTTAGTTATGTTGTTCGACGACTGGTTATATACAATGGGATTGGTGTTTACTTCAAGCTCGCAAACTTGATTTAAAGAATTGTTACCACCACCCGCGCAATCAATTATTGTTTAAATTGTATTGCCTATATATGTATATGTGGCGAAAGCTGCAAACAGTTAATGTTCGTGACTGCATAGAAATTGTGCAGCCGACATTTCCAGTCAAGTTCAATGTATGCGAGACTGCTAGAGGTGAGAGCCGCATATCTAAATTTGATTTCCATATATATTCAATGCGGTTTGATCCTCGATAGTCAGTTTGCCGTCGTACTCTGATGATGATCATGGAAGGTCGAAACGCGTCAGTGCGTTGCGGCTGGCGGTAGTTTTGTTATGTTGTTCGACGACTGGTTAAATACAATGGGATTGGTGTTTGCTTCAATCTCGCAAACATGATTTAAAGAATTGTTACCACCACCCGTGCAATCGATTATTGTTTAATTAATGTATTAACTGTTGTTTTACAGTATAGACGTGGGTGGGGTATGCGTGCTCATGGCTATTACTGTTAACAATCCAATGAAATAAACTACAGGCACATACACATCTCCATCTAAGTGCAAATGAAATAGCTGAATTCCAATTTGCTTGTGCATGCGTCAGATAAACTGTTACGATTTGCTCTGCTTATATAGCCTACTCACTTACCGAATCGATATTATCGATCTTCAGAAATTAATAAATTTTTTACTCTTCAAATGCGAAATGTCGTATTTAAGGTCAATTCCGTCGTTTCATTCCCAACAGCCGTGTGGTCTCTTACGTAAGCAAATTTTTACAGCACCTTAGGAGTGCTTACGCCTATTTAATGAATTTTCTAAACTTTTACGCTCAAGATGGACGTTTGCTATTGAAATTGAAAATTTATTTTAGATTTTCCCAAGCTTTACACTTGAATCAATTATTTGTAGTGGTGACCAATTTTTAATCCTTTTAAGCATGTGTTTTTGTTATCCCTACTTATGCAGTGAATTTTGAACATTCAGAACGCCTTTAATCTCCTTTTAAGCATAATAAATACGTATTAATTGCTGAAAAGACCCAATACTTTTACTATTATTTATTGGGATGACATATTAATCTTAAGTTCACATGCATGGTAACTTATCAATAAAAGCTAACAATACGCCCTAAATACACCACAGAAGTTGTCGTAAAACGTGGGATATTTGTATATCCCTCTGGATCTATTTCAACCTTTTTGTTACTACAAACGCGGTACTTAAGTTTTTATGTCTCGCGTCTAAAGTTTTAATTAATCTGTTTCAAATCTGTACTTTTATTCATATAGTAACGAAAAAGATTGTAAGTAGAATATTTAGCTTATGAATTATGTAAGCCAATGTTGTTTGATCGATAGATAGATCATTTGAATTAAAAAAGATGAGATTCTACATAATTTAAAATAAAACAAAATCATTTTTATTGGGATCGATAGATAGATCATTTGAATTAAAAAAGATGAGATTCTACATAATTTAAAATAAAACAAAATCATTTTTATTGGAAATGTGTCTTTTCTAGCTAAACGCAAAAATACAAAAATAATAAACTTATATTACCGACAGATTAAACAAATTGAACTTATATGAGAATTTGAGGAGTTGCGGGGTAGACCTAAGTACTATGTTAGGATTTCAAGTCGGAAATTTTATATAATTATTTAATAAACTAGTATTTGTCTGTAAGACACCAGCAAATTTAATGATGAATATTATATATAAACAATGTCAGTCAAAAATCTACTTCAATTGAATGGGGTATTTTTAATATACTTTTCTCGACTTTAAATCAAATTTTGAGTTGTGTCATACTAGAATTGAATACATTCACAAGTATCGCACATCCACTGCAAAGAGTTAGCGAATACAAATGTATACTGATTTTTTTCTAGGCTCCCTTCTATCTTGACGTAACGGAGCGAGTAATATTATTTCACTTGCACACTACTTTACCACTGAAAATTAATTATAGTTAAAATAGATTTCAAAGGACGCTCTACTATCACGACTACACTATGCTTTAAGAAGAAATCAAAAAATAACAATCCCATTATATATATATATATATATATATATATATATATATATATCTGACTGACTTTCTCACGCTAGAAGGTTGCCAGCAATTAGAACAAGCCTTGCTTAGTTATGCAATAACGGAAGCCACGAACTTCAGGAAGAGCAATTATGTCTACGCGGATTAATCTGAAACGAGTTTTATCTACGTAGACATCATTTATCTTCTTGTAGTTCGTGGCTTTCGCTTTTGCAAGCAAGGCTTAGTCTAACTGCTAACTGTGGCAATAGCCACCTTTAAGACAAAGAATGAATGAAGGGTTTTATATAGGGCGGTGCATTATTTCAACAGAAATTCCTTGCAGAAGCGCCCGTATAAGGATGAAGCAGTCAGCTCAATGATAAAGCAGATTTCTAGCCAAAGTGAACATAAATTAATTAAAATTTGCAAATTTGTTTTATTAAATCGATGCTCGTTATGCGAGCAAAATACTATATATAATTGAGTTAAAATAAAGCATGTGTGGTACATTTAAAAATGGCTTCTGATGGGTAAGAAACGTTGATTGAAGAAATGACTACTCAAATGAACGTTTTTAACCGCAGAATTGGGCATAATGAAGTCTCGTCTGGATGATACACTGATAATAAACACAGAAGATAGCCGAGTGCATGGCCCATCCAATATAGGTGGACACAACAATGGCGACCGCGGCGAAGGGGAATCAGGAGGAAATATGCCGGCGTTATCAGCCGAATCGACGAGTTATTTCAGACCGTCATCAGAAGCTCCGTCAGGTTGGCTCCCACCAGACTGTTGGCGCGCGTTATTTGATGAATACAATAACTTGAGACATCCCGATGGGAATTGTACTGGAACTTTGCTGCAAGGACGTTTCTAATGGACGAATATCAGACGTGACATTAACGACTCAATTAAAGCTTGTCACCCGTGCCTACTGTCCAAAGTATTTCCTCACACACACTCCGATTTTGGCCGTTTCGAGCTGCCTAAAGCTCGTGGCATCATTGTTCTTCCTTAAGTTTGTGGCTCCTGTTATTGTATGACTAAACATAGAAAGTAGTATGTCTTTGATTTGTTAAATACCGTTGGTAATGTTAAGTTGTGTATGGAATGAAACGCTTGCTACATATAACACAGAAAATGGTTGTGTATGGCAGTTAATTGTGTTATATCATCACAATGCATAAAATCCCACCAATTTTCTGCATTTGTGTTCTATCAGGTAACAGTTAATAGTTCCATGCCAGTGCAATGCTGTAATACAAAATTGCGCTTGACTGACTATGTGTGCAAATAAAACCCACCACCTTATTAATTGATTGATTTAAATGAATATTGCTCTTAACTTAACAAAATGACTACGAATGAATTTTGATAATCCCCTAAAATAAGGTTCAATTCATTTATAAATAAAAATACCTTTAAGGTAGGCCTTTTTATATATGCCTTGCCATATATAAATAATAATTGAGATAATATCCATTGTGTCCCTTGGTAGAAAATCATTAATTGTTCAGTAGGAAGGAACACACACACACACACACACACACACACACAATGAATAGTTGAAGGTAAATTTATTTGTGAATACTCTTGCTAAGACCGTTAAAATTTAATTTCACTCAAGACTAACTACACAAAAATTTTAATTACATGTTAAGAATACATGGATTTACAAATAAATGAGTGAAAGTTTGAGAGGTGGTATGTTAATAGTCACATATATTGATGGCTTGAGATTTGTACTAGGGAGATAATGAAATTGTCAATGTCTATGTCACTTTCTTACCAATTGTATGACATATGCTCATTCATATAGTGTGAGCTAGGTGCATATGTTGACTAAGAATAGTGTCTGTTCGAGAATAGTGTGCACACGTGTTTTTCAAGCCTGTGCTACCGTTCATAAATTTAAGATTTTAATTAAAAAGAGATTTAATGAAAAAACGATACTGATTTTGGCGTTCAAAAATATTAAACTTTGTGCACAGAAAGTGATGTTTCACGTCACACCAGGGAATTATTGGTCTCGTGACTCGGTTTCTTCCTTTTAATCGCCGTTAATGCTGAAAGATCTCCTCGGTAAGACTGGTTGAAGAAAATCTTTCTGTTTTCTGGCGATTTCTTTTTTTAACCTCGATGAAATCATCCGGATAATACAACCAACGACAGCATTAACGGAAGGTTTTAATCATATGTGCATATTCGTTTCGTGACCACTGGCGACTCATCAATAGGAGCTGGAATTACGCATTTTACCCACCATATATTTGGCACATGTTATCAACACAACAGCTTTCAATATATGTAAAATCCCAGGCCATTAAACGATACATATATCCTTATATGTCAGCAAACGCGAGCATGATCCGACGCGCTAAGATCGCGTTTACTAATAAATAACAAACAATTCAACATTATAAATAGTTAGAACTAAACTGCAATATATGAAAGAGTTGGGAAAATTAGAATTGAGCAGAAAACCCATATTATTTCAGATAAATAGTACTGGATGTAATGTTGTGTCTCCACAAGATCTATGCATTCATGAGCATAATCTTTTGCATCTTCAAGTCCTTTCTATTAATAAAACAGAAATAATGCTTCATTTCAACATACTCCATAGCTATATCTAACCTGCAAATTGTGAAAAGGTATAGAAAATGAGAATTTTGTCGAACACATATTATTTCAGATTAATATGACTGGATGAAATATTTTGTCTCCACAATTTCTATCCATTTATGAGCATATATTTTTTCAATAAGTTAAAAAGAATAGAAAATTAGAATTATGCAAAACACACATATATTTTAGATAAATAGTACTGGATGAAATGTTTTGTCTCCAGAAGTTCTATGCATTTATGAGAATATAGTTTTGCATCTTCAAGGCCTTTCTATATGTAAATCACAAAATATGCTTTATTTCGTGGTTGTTGACAGCCATCACTTACATATAAAATACGTTTTGTTTGAGTTAAAAATACATCTCTTTTCATTTAACTTTTTATATATCCCAGTAAGGCTGCTAGCTTGAGCACGATCTGATGCGTTTTGTTCATGTCTATTAATAAATAACACAAAATTCAACTTATACAAAAGCTAGAACTAAATCTCAATAATTCAAAGTGAATAGAAAATTATAATTCTGCAGAACACACACATTATTCCAGATAAATAGAACTGGACGGTATGGTTTGTCTCCACAAGTTCTATGCATTTATGAGCATATATTTTGCATCTTCAAAACCTTTCTATATGTTAATCAAAAACAAGGTTCTATTTCTCTGGGGTTCATAACAATCAATTACATAAATTGCGTTATTTTGAGTTATATATACATCTCATGTCATTTAACGATTTATATATCCTAGGTTTTTTGCAAATGTGAGCACATTCAGACGTGTTTTGATCGTGTTTACTAATAAATAACACATAAATTTCTATATTCAATAGCTAGAACTAAACCGCAATATGTGATATTGTTTAGAAAATTATTATTCTGACATATAATGTCAGAAAAATAGTACTGGATGGACTTTTTTGTCTCTACAAGTTCTATGCATTTATGAGAATATACTTTTGCATTTTCAAGACCTTTCTATATTTAAATCAAAAACAATGTTCTCTTTCTCGGATGTTGGTAATAACCACTTACAGAAATTGCATTTGTATGAGTTAAATATACATCTCACGTCATTTAACGATTTGTATAGCCTAGTATTTCTGTAAAACTAAGCACGTTCTGATGAGTTAAAAATACATCTCTTGTTATTTAACTTTTTATATATCCTAGTAAGGCTGCCAGCTTGAGCACATTCTGATGCGTTTTGTTCGTTTTATTAATAAATAACACACAATTCAACTTATTCAATAGCTAGAACTAAACCTCAATATGTGAAAGTGTACAAAAAATTAGAATTCTGCAGAACACACATATTATTTCAGATAAATAGTACTGGAGGATATGTTTTGTCTCCACAAGTTCTGTGCATTTATGAGCACAAACTTTTGCATCTTCAAAATCTTTCTATATTTAAATCAAAACCAATGCTCTATTTCTCTTGTGTTGACAACAATCACTTATATAAGGTGCGTTTGTTTCAGTTAAATTTACATCTCATTTCATTTAACGATTTATAAATCCAACTATGTCTGCAAACGTGTGCTCGTTCTGATAAGTTTTCATCGTGTTTACTAATAAATAATACTTTTGTATCGTTAAGGCCTTTCTATATGTTCATCAAAAACCAGGCTCTATTTCTCGGGGATTGATAAAAATCAATTTCAGAAAATTGCGTTTCTTTGAGTTAAATATGCATCTCATGTCATTTAACGATTTTTATATCCTAGTTTGTCTGCAAACGTGAGCACATTCTGACGCGCTTTGATAGTGTTTACTAATAAATAACAAACAATTCAACATATTCAATATCTAGAACTAAACCACAATATGTGAAATTGTTTAGAAAATTAGAATTCTGCAGAATAAACATGTTATTTCAGAAAAATAAAACTAGATGGCCTTTTTTGTCTCTACAAGTTCTATGCATTTATTAGAATATACATTTGCATCTTCAAAGCCATTTTATTTTTTTTTAATCAAAAACAATGCTCTCTTTCTCGGGTTTGGTTTACAACCACTTACATAAATTGCATTTTCTTGAGTTGAATATACATCTCATGTCATTAAACGATTTATATATCGCAGTATGCTAGTAAACCTGAGCACGTTCTGGCGCGTTTTGGTCGTTTTAACTAATAAATTACGCATTATTCAACAAAATAGTTAGCTAGAACTAAACTGCAATATGTGAATGTGTATAGAATATTATAATTCTGCAGAACACACATATGTTTCAGATAAATAGTGCTAGATGAAATGTTTTGTCTCCACAAGTTCTATGCATTTATGAGCATATACATTTTTACCTTCAATACCTTTCTATATGTTAATCAGATACAATGCTCTATTTTTCAGGTGTTGATAAATTGCGTTTGTTTGAGTTAAATATATATCTCATGTCATTTAACGATGATTTCAAACGTAAGCATGACCAGACGCGTTTTGATCGTGTTTACTAATAAATAACAAACAATTCAACATATTCAATAGATAAAACTAAACCTCAATATATGAAATGTATAGACAATTAGATTTCTGCATAACACACTTATTATTTTGGATAAATAGTACTAGATGGACACGTTTTGTCTCCACAAGTTCTAAGCATTTAATATAATATACTTTTGCATCTTCAAGACCTTTCAATATGTAATTAAAAAACAATGATCTATTTCTCTAGTGTTGGTAACAATCACTTATATAAATTACGCTTGTTTGAGTTAAATATACGTCTCATGTCATTTAATGAGTTATACATCCTAGTTTGTCTGTAAATGTGAGCTCGTTCTGACCCCTTTTGATCGTGTTTACTAATAAATAACGCACAAATCACCATATTCGGCAGCTAGGACTAAATCTCACTATGAGAATGGGTATAGAAAATAAGAATTCTACAGAACACACATATTATATTAGGTAAATGGTAAAAGATGGACTGTTTTTTATCCAAAGTTCTATGCATTTATGAGCTTATACTTTTGCATCTTAAAGATCTTTCTATATACAAATTAAAAAAACAATGCTCTCTTTCTCGGGTGTTGATAACAATCACTTACATAAATTGTTTTTGCTTCAGTTAAATTTACATCTCATGTCATGTAACGATTTATATTTCCTAGTATTTTTGCAAACGTTACCACGCTCTCACGCGTTTTAATCGTGTTTACTAATAAATAACACACAATTCACCATATTCATTAGCTAGAACTAAACCTCAATATTGGAAAGTGTATGGAAAATTACAATTCTGCACAGCACACATATTATTTCAGATAAATAATACTAGATGAAATGTGTTGTCTCCACAAGTTTTTTGCATTTATGAGCATACACTTTTCCATCTTCAAGACCTTTCTATATGTAAACCAAAACCAATGCCCTATTTCTCGTGTGTTGAAAACAATCACTTACATGAATTACGTTTGTTTGAGTTAAATTTACATCTCATATAATTTAATTATTTATATATCCTAGTACGTCTGCAAACGTGAGCACGTCCTGACGCGTTTTGATCGTGTTTCCAAATAAATAACACACAAATCAACATATTTAATAGCTTGATCTAAACCTCAATATATGAAAAGTATAGACAATTATAACTCTACAGAACACATATTATTTCAGATAAATAGTACTGGATGGACTGTTTTAACTCCAAAACTTCTATACATTTATGTGCATATATTTTTGCATCTTCAAGTCCTTTCTATATGTAAATAAAAAAGAATCCTCTATTTCTCCGGTGTTGATAAAAATCGCTTACATATATTAAGTTTTTTTAAGTTAAATATACTTCTCATGTCATTTAACGATATATATATCCTAGTAGGTCTGAAAACCTGAGCAAGGTCTGACGCCGTTTGATCGTGCTTACTAAGAAATAACACACAATTCAACATATTCAATAACTAGAACTAAATCTAAATATATATGAAATTTATAAACCATTACAATTCTGCAGAACACACATATTATTTCAGATTAATAATAATGGATGAAATGTTTTTTCTCCAACAGTTCTATGCATTTATGCGCATATACTCTTGCACCTTCAAGACCATTCTATATTTAAATAAAAACCAATGCACTATTTCTAATGTGTTTTGATAACAATCACTTACATAAATTGCTTTCGTTTGTAGTAAATTTACATCTCATGTCATTTATTCATTTATATATCCTAGTATGTCTGCAAACGTGAGCAAGTTCTGACGCGTTTTGATCCTGTTTACAAATAAATAGCACACAATTAAACATATTCAATAGCTAGAACTAAACCTCAATATGTGAAATTGTATAGAAAATTATAATTCTGCAAACACACATGTTATTTCAGATGAATAATACTGGACGGACTGCTTTGTCTCCACACGTTCTATGCATTTATGAGCATAGACTTTTGCATGTTCCAGATATTTCTATATGTAAATCATAAACAATGCTCCATTTCTCGTGTCTTGACAACAACCACTTACTTAAAATGCTTTTGTTTGAGTTAAATATACATCTTATGTTATTTAACTATTTATATATCCCAGAATTTCTGCAAACCGAAGCAAGTTCTGACGCGTTTTGATCGTGTTTTCTAATATATAACACACAATTCAACATATTCAATAGCTAGAACTAAACCTCAATATAAAAATGTATAGACATTTAGAAATGTGCAGACCACACATACTACTTTAGATAAGTAGTACTGGTTGGACGCTTTTGTCTCCACAAATTCTATGCATTTATGAGAATATTCTTTTGCATCTTCAAGACCTTTCTATATGTAAATCAAATACAATGCTCTACTTATCGGCTGTTGATAACTATCACTAACATAAATTGCGCTTTAACAATAATTGATTGCGCGGGTGGTGGTAACAATGCTTTAAATCAAGTTTGCGGCAGGTAAACATCAACCCCATTGTATTTAACCAGTCCTTGAACAACATAACAAAACTACCGCCATCCGCAACGCACTGACGCGTTTCGACCTTCCATGATAAACATCAGAGTACGACGGCAAACTGACTATCGAGGATCAAACCGCATTGAATATATATGGAGATCAAATTTAGATATGCGGCTCTCACCTCTAGCAGTCTCGCATACATTGAACTTGACTGGAAATGTCGGCTGCACAATTTCTATGCAGTCACGAACATTAAATGCTTGCAGCTTTCGCCACATATACATATATAGACAATACAATTTGACAATAATTGATTGTGCGGGTGGTGGTAACAATTATTGTTAAATTGTATTGTCTATATATGTATATGTGGCGAAAGCTGCAAACAGTTAATGTTCGTGACTGCATAGAAATTGTGCAGCCGATATTTCCAGTCAAGTTCAATGTATACGAGACTGCTAGAGGTGAGAGCCGCATATCTAAATTTGATATCCATATATATTCAATGCGGTTTGATCCTCGATAGTCAGTTCGCCATCGTACTCTGATGATGATCATAGAATGTCGAAACGCGTCAGTGCGTTGCGGCTGGCGGTAGTTTTGTTATGTTGTTCGAAGACTGGTTAAATACAATGGGGTTGGTGTTTACTTCAAGCTCGCAAACTTGATTTAAAGCATAAATTGCGCTTGTTTGATGTAAATATAGATCTCATGTCATTTAACGATTTACATATCCTATTATTTCTGCAAACGTGAGTACGTTCTGACGCGCTTTGATCTTGTTTACTAATAAATAACACACAATTCAACATATTCATTACCTAGAACTAAACTTCAATATGTGAAAATGTATAGAAAATTATAATTCGGCAGAATACACATACTACTTTAGATAAATAGTACTGGTTGGACGCTTTTGTCTCCACAAGTTCTATGCATTTATGAGCATATACATTTTTATCTTCAAGGTCCTTCTATAAGTAAATCACAAACAATGCTCTATTTCTTTGGTGTTGATAACAATCACTTAAATAAATTTCGTTTGTTTGATTTCAATGCACATCTCATATCTTTTATCGATTTTTATATTCTTCTGAAATGCGATCTTTAATAAAATTAATTGTACATTAAATCACACAAAACTGCAGGTTTTATCTGTTATATCGATTTGTATGTCTGCCAACGAATGCTAGTGCCGGCGCGTTTATAAATATTTTTATCTGAAATATTTGAAAATATATGCAAATTAGAATTTTGTTTCTCATCCATCTAATTTTGCATTAATGTTATGTATTCGTATTAGATGCACGATTATTACCTTTTTGAATTTTTCAACATATTGTTATGAGTAATTTAAAATAGTCATTGATTGCTTTTCTAGTGATATCAATTACATAATTCATGGTGTTGCACCACAGATGAATGCCATTTCTATTTTATTTACTCAGGTATATTGACTTGTACGGCTGCTGTTATTGGCATTTGGAAGCTTGTCTAGAATTTTACTAACAAGCAATATTCGTATTGTACGTGTTCTAGAGTGTAGAATAGGCAATTCATCAAATATACCTGTTCCGTTCTTATTGGAACTCTTCACATACCGTCCGCGGCAAATTCTTGACAGTTCGTGATGAGTTTCCAAGAAGATCGAAACAGGTCCACTGGCTGAATTGTCTTTTTTACACTATAGAATTCATGATTTATTCTAACAAATGTACGCACATACTGGGATTCATGTTTACATCAAGATCGCAACATCGATTTAAACAAAAGATTAAACGTTGTTTACAATTTATTAACGCAATTCAGAATAATGAGTGGCTAGATTCAAGCCGCAATATTGGGGAATGTGTAGAAAAACAGAAATACGGCTCAAAAATTTCTTATTCCGCATACATAATACTGAAAATAAAATTTTAGCATTGATTGAAATAACTTTATGAGAGCATGCAGAAAAAATCTATAAATAATACAAAATGAATAAGACCAAATTACAAAACAAATTTTCGCGTCAATACAATTTCCTTTAAAGAGTGATATGGCTTAGTAATTCTTCCCACGTAAAGTGGTGTTTAGGCCCTGCTTACTAATTAGTGACGCGTGTTAGCATAAAGTATTTCTAGATAGAAGACACAATATAGGTAGAACTCATTGGATTGCTGATGTGCGGCTTTAATCTTTCTCATTCCCCATAAAAATTACTAGATAGCAACTATCTGCCACACAATATTTATGCCGTAGGAAACATAACATGTTGGTACCACTCGCCACATTTCTATAAGTAACGCGAAAATTATTCGTTGATTTCTCATGCATAGTTTAAAATCCCTAGAATCCAGTTTGTCCACTAGTGGTACATAAAAAACTTTTTTTCATTTATAAGGCTGAATTTTACAATGATGATCATTAACAGAGTAACCGCACAATTATTGATAGGCTAAAAGGTAGATTAGGTGATATTTCATTGTTGCATTAAATAATAATAACATATACAATAGAAATATATAGACAATTTTTTCTATACAATGTATATCCAGTTTTTTTATTCATCTGTTTAGAGAAAATATTGCATTTAACAGCTGTGATATTTATTAATTCTTGGTCCTTTCTTATTTACAGAATCACATGGATTTTTTTCTGGTCTGCTTTGCAGCTTCAGCAAGCAATATGTTCGGTTATTTCGCAGGTTTTGTCTCTTTTTCCATTCGCAATCTGAAACTCGCTTTTTTATCGGCCATTTCTTACGGCAAAGTTCTATGAGCAAATTTTCTGAGCTTTTAAAGAAACAACACTATATTGTACGATTGTAGAAATTTGATTCTACATGTCTTCGTCTACAATTTGCGTTCGTTGTAAATTCCAACCTTATATCGGCTTATATAATTAAACGTAAATTAGGCGTTGCGAACCTAGAAACAAATTAGTTCAGTTGTGACCAGAAGGATAAACCAAAGGCAGCATGAACGGAAAGTATAATCTCATGCACATTCGTTTCGTGCTTACTGGCGACTCATCAGTAGGAGCCGGTATTACGCCCTTTAACCACTATATATTTGGGTGAAGAATGTGGGATAATAGGACGGTACAATCTCCTAGACGAATGTGTAAACCTGCATTAGTGAAGCTAACATCATTTAAAGTCTTCGACAATGCGACTTCAATGCTAACTCACACTATTTAATATATAAACCTATGGCTATTGAGTTAGTAAGCGGTGCTCACATTATTGTACCGAAAAGTTAAATGGTATTAAAACTATGGTTTCCGAGTCGGTACATGGTACCAACATGACTGATATGAATTTATGCTATAGTTCACCGAAATTGAGAATTACAACAATTTCTAAACACCTGTTACTCCAGTAAATCCATACACTCTGGCCTTGATCGATATCAGTTATCACATTTCGCGGTAAGCATGACATCATTCAATTCAATATATAACAGTTAAATACTGTTTGTTGCGGAGAGCTAATGTATATGCAACAAACAGTATTTAACTGTCATATATATAGAATTGAATGATGTCATGCTTACCGCGAAATGTGATAACTGATATCGATCAAGGCCAGAGTGTATGGATTTACTGGAGTAACAGGTGTTCAGAAATTGTTTTAATTCTCAATTTCGTTGAACTATAGCATAAATTGATATCCATCATGTTAGTACCATGTATCTTTTCGGTACTATAATGTTGGTATCGGTTACTAACACAATAGCCATAGTGTTAGTATCCTTTACAGACTCGGTATATATATTATATAGTGTGAGTTAGCGTTGAAGTCGCATTGTCGTAGACTTTATATGATGTTAGCTTCACTATTGCAGGTTTACACATTCGTCTAGGAGATTGTACCGTCCTATTATCCCACATTCTTCGACCAAATATATAGTGGTTAAAGGGCGTAATACCGGCTCCTACTGATGAGTCGCCAGTAAGCACGAAACGAATGTGCATGAGATTATACTTTCCGTTCATGCTGCCTTTGGTTTATCCTTCTGGTCACAACTGAACTAATTTGTTACTAGGTTCGCAACACCTAATACATACTTGCATATATATTAGTTCTTCGCAACAAACAGTATTTAAATGTAAATTAGTTGCGCTGTCGGCTATAACAATTACCCTAGCTAAGGTCGTGATCTTGATATTAGGGATGTGTTTTCACTTACTTTTATTGAATTTTTATCACCGCCAGCGCAACCAAGGCAGAGTTGCCTAGGTTGGAGCCCTGTCCGAGGCGAATTCTGCACAGTCTGTCACGAGTTCCCAATAAGGACTAAACCAGTCTACTGGATAAATTGTCTTTTCCACATTATAAAATGCTTTGTTTATACTGACAAATGTATGCATATAATGGGACTGGTGTTTACATCAAGTTAGCAACTTTGATTTAAAAACTTATATCAACGTCCGCATAACCAGTGTTCAATTTATCTACACTTATTGATTTGAACAATCATTAGCCGAGAATATTTTACGTATTCTGAATGGAAGATGTTGTGTCGCTTTCGTGGCCTCTATAATGGCCTCATTTACAAACGAATTTTTATTCGGAATTCTAAGCATTTTCAAACTACAATTATTAATTGAACGGAATTCAACACAAAATTCGTTGTTGACAGATTGCCAATAGATTAACTACGATAGAATTAGTACTGTACAGAGAAGATCAAAATATTCCCAAACAGGTAACGTCCTATAAGGTAATACACTTTAACAATAATTGTTTGCGCGGGTGGTGGTAACAATTCTTTAAATCAAGTTTGCGAGCTTGAAGTAAACACCAATCCCATTGTATTTAACCAGTCGTCGAACAACATAACAAAACTACCGCCAGCCGCAACGCACTGACGCGTTTCGACCTTCCATGATCATCATCAGAGTACGACGGCAAACTGACTATCGAGGATCAAACCGCATTGAATATATATGGAAATCAAATTTAGATATGCGGCTCTCACCTCTAGCAGTCTCGCATACATTGAACTTGACTGGAAATGTCGGCTGCACAATTTCTATGCAGTCACGAACATTAACTGTTTGCAGCTTTCGCCACATATACATATATAGGCAATACAATTTAACAATAATTGATTGCGCGGGTGGTGGTAACAATTCTTTAAATCAAGTTTGCGAGCTTGAAGTAAACACCAATCCCATTGTATTTAACCAGTCGTCGAACAACATAACAAAACTACCGCCAGCCGCAACGCACTGACGCGTTTCGACCTTCCATGATCATCATCAGAGTACGACGGCAAACTGACTATCGAGGATCAAACCGCATTGAATATATATGGAAATCAAATTTAGATATGCGGCTCTCACCTCTAGCAGTCTCGCATACATTGAACTTGACTGGAAATGTCGGCTGCACAATTTCTATGCAGTCACGAACATTAACTGTTTGTAGCTTTCGCCACATATACATATATAGGCAATACAATTTAACAATAATTGTTTGCGCAGGTGGTGGTAACAATTCTTTAAATCAAGTTTGCGAGCTTGAAGCAAACACCAATCCCATTGTATTTAACCAGTCGTCGAACAACATAACAAAACTACCGCCAGCCGCAACGCACTGACGCGTTTCGGCCTTTCTTGATCATCATCAGAGTACGACGGCAAACTGACTATCAGTTAATGTTCGTGACTGCATCGAAATTGTGCAGCCGACATTTCCAGTCAAGTTCAATGTATGCGAGACTGCTAGAGGTGAGAGCCGTATATCTAAATTTGATTTCCATATATATTCAATGCGGTTTGATCCTCGATCGTCAGTTTGCCGTCGTACTCTGATGATGATCATGGAAGGTCGAAACGCGTCAGTGCGTTGCGGCTGGCGGTAGTTTTGTTATGTTGTTCGACGACTGGTTAAATACAATGGGATTGGTGTTTACTTCAAGCTCGCAAACTTGATTTAAAGACTTGTTACCACCACCCGCGCAATCAATTATTGTTAAATTGTATTGCCTATATATGTATATGTGGCGAAAGCTGCAAACAGTTAATGTTCGTGACTGCATAGAAATTGTGCAGCCGACATTTCCAGTCAAGTTCAATGTATGTGAGACTGCTAGAGGTGAGAGCCGTATATCTAAATTTGATTTCCATATATATTCAATGCGGTTTGATCCTCGATAGTCAGTTTGCCGTCGTACTCTGATGATGATCAAGGAAGGTCGAAACGCGTCAGTGCGTTGCGGCTGGCGGTAGTTTTGTTATGTGATTCGATGACTGGTTAAATACATTGGGATTGGTGTTTACTTCAAGCTCGCAAACTTGATTTAAATTCCTATGAGGTATTTCGTAAGTAAATTTGATTCTATGTTGAGGTACGTAAAATCTGAATGGGAAAATGAATATCGTAAGAAGAGAAGAACACAGAACTGCATGTTTGTATGGAAATGTAACTAGAATTGATCTGGACAGATATGCAGTGGAGGCAGAGAACTATTACCTGGGATAATTGTAGATGCATATTGAGACTTTGAATCAGTGCTCGTGATTGCGACCATTTTTTACGGACAAGGAAATTATCATCCACGTACCGTATATATTGAGTACATTTATTTATGTCAATCCTTAACGATGTGTTCTCGAGATGCGGTAGAAAAATCTCAGCCAACACTAGAGATAAGGGGCTCCCCATTGCCACACCATCAGTCTGTTTACAAACGCTTTCATTAAAACGAAACCGCGCGTCTTTCGTGCATAATAAGATAAACTTGCGTACAGTGGGACCTGGCACCGGCGATGGTAATATGTTGTGTTCTACTGCTTTGACTACAATGTCACTGGTTTCATCAACTGGAACATTTGTAAACAGAAACTTAACATTAAAAGATATAATAATATTCTTTTTAACATTTTTATCTTGAATTTGGTTTACAAACTCAAACGAATCGGCAACCGAATAATTACCTAAAGGTTTGTGCAATGGTTCAAGTATACAAAATAACCATTTAGCCAATGCATGAAACGGAGAATTAACCATTGATAAAATTGGCGTCATATAACCAACTTTACTGTGTGTTTTTGGTAATCCGTACATTTTAACAATAATTGATTGCGCGAGTGGTGGTAACAATGATTTAAATCAAGTTTTCGAGCTTGAAGTAAACACCAATCTCATTGTATTTAACCAGTTTTATTATGTTGTTCGACGACTGGTTAAATACAATGGGATTGGAGTTTACTTCAATCCGTGCATTGTTGGTATAGATGATCCAACTAGCTTCAGCTTCTGTTCAGTGGCCTTATCAATTAAACCGGCATCTGTCAAGATCTTAATTTCATTTATTACTTTGCGCTCCACTTTGTCTAATTCATCTGATTTATCATCTAGACGATTGAATTTTGTATTGTCATTCAACACGACTTCCATATTCTTGCACATTGGAAGGGCACTATGAATTTTATTAAGGCTCACATTCCAAAAGAAGAAATATATTTGTTCATAGACCATATTCTGATTAGAGACATTTGACTCACACTGTTGCTTATATAATAGTTATATATGAATGAATATCTAAAAGTACTATAAATGTAGATATTCATGTGTTTCTTATATATTAATATAAGGTGTGGTCAGAAATATATATATGAAATTATACTTCTGCTTATATTTATTTATACAGATGCATAATTTTATGAGTTGCACTTGTATATATGTGAAGTTAATAAATTTATATAAGATGTTTTAAAGATATTATATATATATATATATATATATATATATATATATATATATATGATATATATATATAATTTATATATAAATATATATTTATATATATTTATATATATTTATATACACTTATTTCTATTGGTTTGTTATCTTAGGAACGTGCATATTATTAGTTATAGCAGAAAATTTATTTATGCTATTAATAGTTTGTCCTTACTATCTCCTTCTTTCTGCCTTTATTTAGTCAAAACCTAAGCGTCGCTCTAGCCTTCATTCTGTTTCTATCTAGGTAATTTGCTATCATTGGTTTATCCTTTTGGTTCTTTCTGAACTAATTGTTATTAAGTACGCAATACCTAATACTTACTTACTTTACTTTACTGCGGCTGACTCCTTTTGGAGGATAATAATACGCAATTGCATTTATATTAGTTTTCTGTCAAAAACAGTATATGAAAGTCAAGTTTGTTGGTTTTTAACAGTTTTTCATTGTAACTCTAATTATTTTGACATCCAACAAAAAAGTTATTCCGCACATGTTCGATACTTCATTTCTCTCTTCCAATTACGATTCTGCACTCTAAATTAGAGTATATATACAAATAATTTGAGATAGCTGCAATCGTACTGATGTAAGTGTTGGTCAGCCAATTGTAGTATATATATATATATATATATATATATATATATATATATATATATATATATATATATATATATATATATTTATAGAGAGGGAGTTTTGTATATATCATGTTTATAGACTTTTTAGTTACTGAGTACAACTTTGGTTAAAGTCATTAAATAGTCAAAAAATAATATATAAATAGAACTATTTCGGAACAAGATTACCACATTAGCTTAAATCTGTTATTATGAGCATTGTACTGCATGTGTGGATAAAGGTTCGACTATTGCATGCTCAAATATTATAATCCATATCAATAATCAATATATATCAAAACCAAAATAAGTACCCTGTATTTATAGGATTCTTATATTGCTACTATATGTAGGGCCTTAATAAGCTTAAAATTATATCCTTTCTTCCAAGTCGATTGAAAATGTAGCTTTGTTGATTCACATTGTTATGCCCATAATAATATTCGCAAAACTTGTTTTGCGAAATAATTTCTCAATTTATACTAATTCCTTTTTCTTTTAGTAATATTTAGTATAAAAATATTCCTTGGTGAATGGTAGTGTTTTTACTTTTCTATATTTTGGCACGCTAACAACAGTAAATATTACTTATACTATACATGCATCATCCAGTTCTCTTCAGTTAGAAATGAAATGGTGGCCTATTTGCAGATAAATAAACAAAAATACATAATTATTTTATCCTAATAATTTGACTTAACTGCATTCAGTTCAGGCATATTTTGTTTTAAAAAGTAGTATTTGAAAAATACATTTGAGATAAAAATATCTCCGGAAAATATAGATTTAAAATGTAGTCGCATTTCTTTAAGAATCACGCTTAAATGCGTTCGCAAATTCAACACTAGCTGTTGTCGAATTGTTTTATGTTGAAAGTATTTCTAAACTCACATCTAGCGTAATCCATTATTCCTCCTTAGATAGAGGTCCATGCTTTTGAAATTGACTGAAATGATCTATTCGGTGAAGTCTTGTGTTTCCTCGTTTTGTTAATCTTAAGGCCTATGTTTCAGCAATACTTTACTTGTATAATCTTCATGCCCGCATGAACCCTAAACATATGGAGGTACAAATCACTAAGGACAGCTATATTGCAAAGCGAGAAGTTTAAATAAATCCATTTAAATTAATTTTGATATATTCCATGGTTGAGATTTGATAAAATGTAATGCCTTCAACACCCTAACAAATCAGTAGCTATTCAATAAAAAGAGATCACACCAATTTTATAGCACCAACCGCAAAATTAGCAATTATTCAACATATAATTAAACGTTAATTGATTGCGCAGGTGGTAGTAACATCTCCTTAAATCAATTTTGCGAGCTTGAAGTAAACACCAATCCCATTGTATTTAACCAGTCATCGAACAACATAATAAAACTACCGCTAGTCGTAAATATATGAAAAGCAATATTGGATATGCGGCTCTCGCCTCTAGCAGTCTTGCATACATAGTACGTGACTAGAAATGTCGGCTGCACAATTTCTATGCAGTCATGAACATAAGCTAGTATGTATTAGGTGTTGCGAACCTAGTAACAAATTAGTTCAGTTGTGACCAGAAGGATAAACCAAAGGCAGCATGAACGGAAAGTATAATCTCATGCACATTCGTTTCGTGCTTACTGGCGACTCATCAGTAGGAGCCGGTATTACGCCCTTTAACCACTATATATTTGGTCGAAGAATGTGGAATAATAGGACGGTACAATCTCCTAGACGAATGTGTAAACCTGCAATAGTGAAGCTAACATCATCTAAAGTCAACGACAATGCGACTTCAACGCTAACTCACACTATATAATATATATACCGAGTCTGTAAAGGATACTAACACTATGGCTATTGTGTTAGTAACCGATACCAACATTATTGTACCCGAAAAGGTACATGGTACTAACACTATGGTTACCGAGTCGGTACATGATACCAACCTGATGGATATCAATTTATGCTATAGTTCACCGAAATTGAGAATTACAACAATTTCTGAACACCTGTTACTCCAGTAAATCCATACACTCTGGCCTTGATCGATATCAGTTATCACATTTCGCGGTAAGCATGACATCATTCAATTCAATTTATTACAGTTAAATACTGTTTGTTGCGAAGAGCTAATATATATGCAAGTATGTATTAGGTGTTGCGAACCTAGTAACAAATTAGTTCAGTTGTGACCAGAAGGATAAACCAAAGGCAGCATGAACGGAAAGTATAATCTCATGCACATTCGTTTCGTGCTTACTAGCGACTCATCAGTAGGATCCGGTATTACGCCCTTTAACCACTATATATTTGGTCAAAGAATATGGAATAATAGGACGGTACAATCTCCGTCCTATTATTCCACACAAAGTTTCGTAAAGATCCGATTGATCCCCAGTTCCAAGTACGCATCGATTGTCTTTTTTCTGGCTTTGTGCGGATTCGTTCATTCCTTCCGAAGGTTTCAACATCGTGCATAATAACCACTGGAACTGAGGTGCGATCCAATCATCGTTGACTGGCAACATTTCGGTACGATATTTCCCGTACCATCCTCAGGCCTCTAATCACACATACATAGTACAATGCTCATAATAGGAGATTTAACTTGCAGGTGACGCAATAGTGAACAAATACCTCAAACAGACGTTGGGCTGGGCGTAAATATATGACTCGTTCATCAAATAATAATAACCAGGATTTCGGCAATGCGATAGTTGGTGATCTAAACAGGCACATAGCACTTCACAAATACAAGAAAACCAAACCTAACACCCATACGACATGTATAATACAATCTCAACTAACTCGTATTCAATTGTAAAACCACGCAAACTTATAAAACTCAAGATTGAAAATTTGATATAAACACCAATTCCATTATATATATATATATATATATATATATATATATATATATATATATATATATATATATAAATTTATTAACATTATTAGTAATAAAATATACGGTAGTGTTGGTACTAGATGTGTGAATAAGTGGAATTAGAAGCAAATTTGTCAAAATTATATATAGAAGTTTAAATACAGTTATAAATTACACATTTGTGTTTCATAAGCAGTATGTTAAAAAGTAAACGATATTTAGTATAATTAATAGCAATATCCCTACTACTATGAGCAAAAGTAAAAGTAATAACAGAAGTATCACAATGTTGTTGTACCTTGCGCAGTATTGTTGATACTTGAATTTTTTTCCGCATTTTGCTTGTGCGGGACAATTGATAGCCCTCGTAGGTCGGTAAAATCTTGAATCCTTTACATTTCCACGTGCACAATTGATGTTTGGCATTGACTGATGGTTTCTCACTGGTCTCTTCACTATGAAGCCTCCCATGAGCTACTTGTCTTCAGTAGTGGCATCACAAGTTTTAATATGAGTAATGGTATTTGTAATGATAGTAGTTGTTAAAAAAGGCGTATAAGAATAGTTTTAATTTCTACGTAGTCATGAACATTAAATTTTTGCAGCTTTCGTCAAATATATAAAGTTAATAAAATTAAACAAACATTTTTTGCGCGGGTGGCGGTAACAAATCTTTAAATTAAGTTTGCGAGCTTGAAGTAAGCACCAATTTTATTGTATTTAACCAGTCGTCGAACGACATAGCAACACTTACCGACGCCTTTAGTCCTTTTCTAATCATTATCAGAATAAGACAGAAATTTGACTAGCGAGGATCAAACCACAGTGCATATATAAGGAAAGCAAAAATAGATATACGACTCTCACCTCTATTAGTCCCGCATACATTTTTCTCGACTGGAAACGGTTTTAGCAGCAAAAGCTATAGTAGAGAGAGCAGTAAAAGTTGTGCCAATATTGCTAAACTTAATTCTGCTAGTAGTAGATGAAATATTTGCTTCTATTGTTAGTTTTATGAGCAGTTTTAATTTTAATAACAAAAATAGGATCTTTAGCGTTTATTAAAATGTTACTTGTTTACTTTCAATCAATGTCGCAATCTTGATATAAACACCTGACCCATTAGATACATAATTTGACAGTATGAAGCTAAGTATAATGCAGAAAAGATAATTCATCCAGTAGATCGGTTTAGACCTTATTTGGGATTCTTCACGTACTGTCCAGAATTTGACGCGGACAGTGATCGAACCTGGGCACGTCTGCTTTGGAATATTTCGCTCTAACCACTGAACCACCCTTCAGCAGCATATAACTCTAAATTTTATGTTGTGTGCGACAAAGTGGCTCAGTTTTTAGAGCACCCGATTCCGAAGCAGACGTGCCGAGTTCGAACACTGTCCGCGAAATATTATTGACAGTTTGTCATTAAATATACATTACAATATAACTATATAATTCTTAGATTAGACTAACAAATGTATCTACATAATAAGCCAGGTGTTTAAATCAATATCGCAATTTTGATTATAATAATTGGTATCACTGACCGCACAACCAATGTTCGTTTAATTATATAAAAGTTCTTTTCAATACCACTTCTCCATACAAAGTGGTGTCTATTCAGTTATAACGGACTGGGGATGGCTAGTTGGAACTTTGCGTCTAAATGGATGCCATATGAGCTCCACCTAAAGGAAAATTCAATCGAGAACCATGAGCTAGTATATATATATATATATATATATATATATATATATATATATATATATATATATATATAAGAACAAAACAACGTACTCCATGGAATAACATTTATTTTTACATCTTAATTCTACCATGGTGATCAATAGAAACGATCAATATATATATATATATATATATATATATATATATATATATATATATATAAAGTCGTTGAGTGAGGGTTTTCATGTGCGCTAGGCATATATTCATATATATTACTGTGACAAATACTTTGTTTAAAACAAATGTTGAGTCAAAAGTATAAATTGAACTGTTTCGGAACGAGGTTACCACATTTGCTAAAATCTGCTATTGTGAGTATTGTGCTGTGTATAGTGGCCTGATGATGGTGCTGGATGAAACGCACCGAAACGTTGCCGTTAAACAAAGATTTGACAGAACCGAATTTCCAATGGTTAGTATGAACGATTTTGAAGCCTTCGGAAGAAAGGGACGAATACACGCCCAGCCTGATCGAAGGCAAAACAGACACAGAAAAGGAAATTGTAATCAATCGGATCTTTGTGAAACTGTTGGTGCAAAGCTACAACCCGCGTACGCAAAACGCGGCATTGCAGAATATGAAGCTGGCACCCCGCAAAAATTCAAAAAATATGTTTATTTATTAGCTCTCCGCAACAAACAATGTATAAGAATACTGCCTAGTTGATAAATATATTCATTGGTAACCGTAAAACTTTGCCTGGCTTCGCTAATCTAAATTCTTTTTTTTGGCACAATTCTTTGTGTCTTTCTATGTGTTCCCTTTCTATAAAATTGAATCGCTAGTGTCTCACTTAAAATTTCAGTTTTGAAATGTGGACGCAATTCTTCTTCTTGTGAAATTTCTGATGTAACATCTTCATGTAGACTCTGCATTGCGGCTTTTGTTCTTATCTCTGTCATCTTCTTCTAAGAAGTTTGTCAATTTGCAGAAATTAAGTTCACGCGATAAGACTTCTTTCAGTTTTTCTGGTAGTGTCAAACTCGTAAAGTTGAAAATGAAAGCGTCAGGGTTTTCTGGAAACCCGTTCATGGCTTGTTCATTGTCTAATAAGTCTTTGTAGTTTCATAAGTTCTTTGTCGACAGAATTATAAACTAGAAGATATACAACGCTCTCCAAGACCTGAATCTATTTTTCACAGCTTGGCTTTGTGTACAGTTGCAAAGTTCGTGTGATTTTGTGTGTGCCCTATTTCGAATAGTAGTTCCAAAATAGCTGATTTTCCTAATGGTACCAGGAAATTTAAATCAAAATCTGCAGAAAAGTTTGTTCGATTCTGCTGATGAATTGCTTTTTCGTTATACCTGCATATATATATATATATATATATATATATATATATATATATATATATATATATATATGTAAGAACAAAACAACGTACTCCGTGGAATAACATTTATTAATAAATCTTATTTCTACCAGTATCTACAGCCATTGTTCTGGATTCGTTAGTATATTCGTTCATCCGATCCCGCTGTACATGTGTTGTAACCAATCTCCTCTTCGTTATGCTAGCCTT
>JAQBSW010002581.1:0-100242 GCA_029291075.1 Eudiplozoon nipponicum
TGAAAGAGGTACTGTGATGTTGGTGCCACGAGAGCCCGGGAACGAGGAGAGACAAATTACATTTGGTTGAGCGGGCCATGCGCTTTACAGTCTCAACAGCTACAGGATTCGCTCCAACGACCATGGTCTATGGAGGACACATAAGACTGCCAGGTGAACCTGTAATCCAAGGATCCCCGGAGCACTGCACCATAGCGGATATTCATGAACGACTAAAACAGTTAACTGAATATGTAGGCGCCACACAGCGACAAGGCTATGCAAGGCAACCGACACGCACTTGCCTAAAGGTCGGCGACTATGTCATGGTAGCGAAGGTCGAGCCCATGGCACTGCAGGCTATCAATGATGGGCCGTATCGCGTGGAGAGGGTGAACGCAGAGCACAATAATGTTTTTTTTAGTCTGCCCGATGGACCACGAGCTGTTGCACTGGATCGTTTAAGCAGAGTGCGAAAGCCGATTCCTGAGGGGGAGAAGATGTGGCAATGGCCACCTTTAAGACAAATAATGAACAAAGGGTCTTATCTAGGGCAGACATTATTTCAACAGAAATTCCTCGCAGAAGCGCCCGTATAAGAATGAAGCAGTCAGCCCAATGAGAAAAGCAGACTTCGAGCTGAAGTGAACATAAATTAATTAATGTGTAAATTTGTTTTATTAAATCGATGCTCGTTGTGCGAGCAAAGTTCTATTTATAATCGAGTAAAAATAAAGCATTTGTGGTACATTTAATATGTCTTCTGATGGGTTGGAAACGTTGATTCAGGCATTGACTTGTAAAATGAATAATTTAACTGCAGAATTAGGCATAATTAAGGCTCGTCTAGACGATACGCTAATAATAAACACGGAAGACATACATGTACGTGGACCATCCAACATAGGTGGACAAAACAGTTCGCATTTGTCAAATTTGCTTTACCCCATTAATATAATAAGTATTATTTTCAAAGTATCACTCCCGTTTGCAAGGATGACGAAGAATTTTGTCCTATACAAATATTTTTTCTCTCCCATTTGCTTCTCAAGTATCTGCAAATTAGCAAGGATATACAAATAATAAAGTAGTCAAAAATGGGAGGAATGCTTTAAATGAAGAAACGATGGATCGATTTTTTGCATTAGTTTCGGCTCATACTCAATGCAAAAACATGTTTTTTTTCTTTTTTTTATCTTAAAAAAGACTGTAGTTCTTCTACCCACAGCTTTTAATATAGTAAGTACTTTCTATTATTATTGCATTTAATAATGATTAAAGGCCACATCTAGAGAAATAGTGGAAGGATTTAAAGATGGTTTGCGCAATTGCAGACCTGTATTTAACTATTGATTTGTTACATGTCTTTCAAATATAATGTTCTTTTCTTCTGGTTATTCACCGTCTTTATGAGTTCATTACCAGCTGTTCCTCTATATTTAAAGATAAAGTTATGGTTGCTCCCATAAATAACACGCTTTATTTAGCTGCATCAAATTTGAATGATACAACCGCTGCTAATTTATTGTGCGGTGTGCCGGAAGCACAGTCTCCGACAATTGAATTTTCAAAAGTAGATAACCTCGTTATGGTTTGGCAAAAATAAGAATAAACTGTTTTAAAACATTTTTTTAAACATTTATCGTCGTATGTGGGAAACTTACTTTATTTTTTATTAAAAATCGCCTTATAAATGAACATGATTTTGCCTACGCAAAAGAGGCATAAAATAACACACTTTATATCTTATCTGCTTCTTGTAAATATTATTACATATAAACGCAATTTATGAAAGAAATTTAGGTCAACACATTTTTGTGCTTCTGCTGATACAAAAAATAAGACAATTTAATTAACGTTTTACATTTATGCATTCTTATAGTTTGATTATTTAAATGTCTCAGCTGCCAATAAGAACATCAACTGAGTAGAAACACTAGAATGCATAAAACTGTCGCTCATGAGGAAAAATTAATTCTTAAAAAATTAAATGAATATTCATGCATAAAATTTCACGTTTTGTTTATTGTATTAAAATAGTCAAATTTAACTTACGGATAACAGTGTATAAGCCTGCGGAATTACGAATATCCAAATATTATGCATAATTTATTAAGAATCTAGGCTTCATAGATGAACACTTTGAGTTTAAAATATGGAATTCCCAATGGAAAAAATAAATTTATTAAAGTAGTAGACAATGTAAAAACTTGCTTTGACAGTACATGTTTAAAAAAATATTGATTTCATATTTTAAAATTTCCCTACATTTACATTTCTCACTGCGAGATTCATGCTCTTACTATTATTTTTTCTCGTCTATGCATCTATGCACCTGTATACACTTTAGACATGCTAGTAATTATTTCGTCGTAGAAGGGCATATCAAAAACGATAAAGAAGAAATTATGGTCCGTGAATATTTTCAAGTCATATTTTTTCTATTCATTAAGCAGTCCGTTAACTGGTTCTTTGCAATAAAATACTTCATTGACCATACAGAGAATTAATCAAAATTTTGGGAAAATAAGACTAATGCATACACCAAAATGTTTTTTTTTAATTTTTTAGAATTATCATATTTTTTTCTATTTTCATCATTATTTATTTTCTTGATTATTAATTTATTCACACACAATGAAAGTTTTGTTGTACAGTTCTGAGACATTCCAATTTCTCCAAATGAATTTTCCCACCGCGCTCGTATTTGCTAACGCTAAAAGATATCAAAAAATATTTTCGCAATATTTTTATGTACATATTTTAAGACATTATGTCTAGTAAACCTCAGAAATTCATCAGATTGACATTTGTCATATTTTTGCTGTTTAGAGCGATGTAAGCTACAATACTAATTTTAAAATCGACAAAAAAATTAAATGTTTCACAGAAGTTTAGAATAAACATTTTAAATTATTTTTATCTTTAAAGCAAACATTTTCAACAATATATTAAAATTATTTATTGGAAAATTATTTTTTTAAATACTGTCCATTTTATAGTAATTTATATCATTGAACAGATTATAAATATATATTTTGGCGCACAAGTTTTTTGTTTATTTTCACGGTGCTAACAGATAATTTAAGCTTTTTAATTTAGTTTTTAAAATTTTGTAAAACTGGGAATTTCAACATTACCTGATCTGTTTTGCGATTAACCGAATGTCGTTTGAAATTCACTTCCTTTAAAAAATTAAACTGTGTATAAATTATTATTCTTGATTTCTTTAATTTGTTTTTAAATTTTGTTATATTTTTATGTACCGATAAAGGATATAAGCAAATGTGTCGGAAATACTTCCATGAAATTATGAACGTGATACTGGACTATGCAAGTCGCAATGCAAACCAGTTCAGGTAAGTTTATGTCCATAGAAGCAATTGTACAAAGAATAAAAATAAGTTTAATCGATAAAATGATTTTTCTACAGACAGCTGATGATTTTTCTATTTACAAATTTTGTCTACTTATCACAGAGTAAGACCTTCCTTCAGAAAAATCTGTTCCTATTTAAGATAACGAAAGAAAAAATATCATGAAATATTATCGAATTCATAATTTATGATAAAGAATATTTCTAAGAATAATCTTTTGGAATGCGAGCCTAAATAAAATTCATAGTACCCTTTCCATGTGCAAAAATAAAAAGAAATTTTCTCAGATAGAAGAACCGCTTCTTTCTCATTTCCTTCTCAAGTATCCACAAATGAACATCTCTTTTGAAAGGCAAAATAAGATAGAAAAATATAAAACACGTGAGAGTGTGAAATAAGAGAACAACCAATAAACTGCGTGCGTCACCTCCTCTTCAAGTTCAATACCTGAATTTGCTTCTTCTGCTGCATAAATCCGGCTGCAATCTGTTTATCTACAAAGCTTCGTATGTGGCTAACTCCCTTTGTATTGAATATATTAATTATTTTAAATGCTAAGTCTGGTGAATATAAGTGTCAGGTTCCAACAAATACTGTTCAAATGTCAAATAAAATATTTAACATATAAATACATTATACATAAAATCCATATATATATATATATATATATATATATATATATATATATATATTAGGAGAAAAACACATTAATAACAAGTGGATAAAGGCCATTTATTTCGTGAATACTAATAATCGCTGTACAATCATACATTATATACATTTTGGGTTTTCAATTGATTATGCTAGTGGTAACAAATCTGACTCGCTTTTACTTCTGTTTCTTGTTTTGGCTGGTTGGTAAGTGTGTATGCGTTTGTATTTGTGTGTGTGCGTGTTTGCATGTAAAGGTCATTCTCGCAGTATTGCACAGTGATATCTGAAATTTGGTCATTATTGTTTTGATAGCTTGAGAATTAACCATTTGTGCGCATTGCTCGCAGTTACATGTAGGAGTGCTATTTTTCCCAGTGTAGTTGATCGTTTCACCTTGTTGCGCAGATTTGTATTTTGCACATGGTAACTGCGCTAAGGTATGTAGATGATATATTGTTGTTCATCTCAGAAGCAGCAGACCCTTCCGAAATCCTCAAACAAGCAAATGGAGCAATTTCAGACATCAAATTCACTCTCAAGGTAGAGAAAGACGGCAGTTTTCCCTTCCTTGACATCAAACTCACTCGATATGAAAACGGGGATTTGACACTGGCCATACATAGAAAATCCACTTTTACCGGACAGTACATTCACTTCAAAAGCAGTGTACCAAAATCCCACTAAAAAACTTAGTAAACAACCTAGCAAACAGAATCAGGAACATCTGCTCTGAACACAAGATTGAGGAAAAACGGGGCTACCTCAGGAAATTTTTGCTAATGAAAAACTACTCAGAGCGTTTCATTGATGTCAACATCAGACCACGGCAGATTCGCACTAGAGAGGATACCGTCAATCAGGTTTTCCTAAACTTACCATTTAGAGGCGACGTACCAGCCTCAATAATTGCACGGCGGCTGAATAGAATAACTAAGGAGAACTTTCCCAGTGTTAAAGTTAATATGACATTTAGTACACAGAGAATCATGAGGTTGGATACCAAAGACAAATTGCCAATTCTCTCCAAATCATTTATAGTCTACAAATTCTCATGTATTTGCGGTAGCACATATATTGGACGTACGAAGAAGCAATTGATAAATAGAATGCAGTAACAGTTGCCAGAGAAATTGATTGACAATGCTCCGCACCGTCAGGAAAATCAGCTATTTCCGATCATATATTGGCAACGGGGCACCCAGTCAGTTCGATCTTTTTCACAATTCTACATACCGCAAAATCAGAAAAATTCTTATTTATTTATGAAGCCCTTTATATAAAACAACAAGCACCTGACCTTAATATTCAAAAGTTTCATCAACATGATATTCCAATCGACTGGCCAAGAATAACAAAACTCGACAACAATTTACTACTATCCAGGAAAGACCAAATGGTTCTCGACTAGAATCAACAAACTTTCAATCGAATTGTCAACAAACTGAAAAGGAAATAACAGAGGTGCATACGGTGACAGAAGTTTCCAAACAATATGAGCGTTCAACACTGCAATACACTCTGGTTCTGTTACGTTGTCCAAAATTCAGATTTGCGCAACAAGGTGTAACGATCAACTCCACTGGTAAAAATAGCACTCGTGCATGTAACTGCGAGAAATGCGCACAAATGGTTAATTCTCAAGCAATCAAAACAATAATGACCAGATCTCAGACATCACTTTGCAATACAGCGAGAATGACCTTTACATGCAAACACGCACACACACAAACACAAAGCATACACACTTACCAACCAGCCAAAACAAGAAACAGAAGTAAAAGCGAGTCAGATTTGTTACCACTAGCATAATCAAATGAAAACCATAGAAGGTATATAAATGAATGATTGAATAGCGATTATTAGTATTCACGAAATAAATGGCCTTTATCCACTTTGTTATTAATGTGTTTTTCTTCCTAATTAGAAATATACTGTGTAATATTGAAAGGCAATGGACATTATAAAGAATATATATATATATATATATATATATATATATATATATATATATATATATATGTATGTATATATGTATCCATTCAATTTAAATGTTAAATCTGTAAGATTAATCAAGTTAAGAAAATATAAATTAAGTGAATAGAATCTTTTCTTGTGATTGCAAATATAGGTGTAAAATTATGGAGAAAGGTATATATAAATATCTTTATGCATCACATTTATATTCCTGTTAATATTACGCAGTAACCTATTTTTTCGCGTGCTACTTAATGAAGATTATTCAAAGTTAGAGACTGAATTTCTTTATTTAAATATCTAAAATTACGTAAGTTTAATTTTTGTTCCAGTCTGAAGATTTTTGCTGTGCTCTGAACCAAATTATGTCAGCAATTATATTTTTACAATATGGATCAAATGATTACATAATAATTCGATGCAATAATTATGTCCAAAAACTTTACACACATATTAAAGTGCTGATTCAATATTTTCGATGACATAATTAACCATATTTTAAGGTTTGTACAGATAAAATTTACAAAATAAATCAACTAAGCTTCCAAAATCTTTTTCAATCACAATAGAACCATAATTTTTTATGTTTTGATTCGAGTTAACATCAAAATATTTTATATTTTAATTTGTTTTAAGTTTGACAAACATTTGAAGTTCAAACATGAAAAGTTCTACAAATAAAATCTGAATAATACTGTTTGAAATATATACTGAATATTTTAATATTTCTTTACAATTTACAATTTGTAAAAACTTTGATAAATATACCTTTCTATCCGTGTAATAATCCCTAATGAATGCTATTTTCAATTAGTTGGTAAAATCCATAACAATCCTCACATTAATGCAATTTTTTCTCTTTCATAAAACGATAAAAAATTATGATAAAATTTTTTTATTGAAATGTATTTTAATCTCACGCAGGTTGGAAGAGAGAAAGTTATGTAATAATTACGCATAAATTTTCTTAAACGTATTTATAACGAGAGTTACTCGTATAAACGCGAAAAAATTTTAGATTCCGAATTCAGATCCATCTTTACTTTTCGTATCAAGAATTAATAATAAAGTAAACAACGAATGTGCATGAGATCAAACTTTCCGTTCATGCTGCCTATGGTCACAACTGAACTCATTTGTGACTAGGTTCGCAACACCATATATATGCTTGCATATATATTAGTTCTCCGCATCAAACAGTATTTAATAAAGTACTTGTTTTTAATTTAGTAGCTTTATTAATTTCGTTCGAATTTCTTTAATATTTCTTGCTATTTTCAGGTATTTCTTCAATAATTTCTTTTAAATTCTCCTTCTTGTTGTTTGTAAAATTATTTTTTTGTTTTTTTTAATGTGTAAGTCAAGGATCTGGAAGCTGTTGAGGTTTCACTATTGCAGACAGTAAAAGCATGAAATGTACGAAAATGAACACAATAAGCAATCACAAAATATATTTGTATTTTTACTTGAGCTATTAAAATGTGAAAATTACATTGAATAAATAACATTATTTTATTTTGGAGAAAGGGAATATAGAAATAACGTCTCTTACTTTCTCACTCGTAAACTAGGTTTACAATTGCTCCGTGCTAAATTAAGTCTTTTTTAAGTAAACTGACGAATTTGTTATACTTATCAAAGAAACTATAACTACGTCTAACAGTGAGTTATAAAAGCGTTCGTTTTCATTCAGAATGTTTTTACATATAAAAGTGATTTTCTCTTATTTATTAGTTTATCCATTAAATTCATCTTTGATTGTTTTAAATGATATTTAGAAACGTATGTATTTGTCTGTCTGAGATTATCAAAATTAAGCATTTATGCAGTCATGGGAAATAATGAAAACATCGTTATTTGCGCTCAATGACATGTTTCGAACTGTTTTGCAAATTATCAGAACACGATAGCAAAATTATTGTAGGTGACTACACCAAGCTAAAATATTTAAACGACTTAACTTGCCAGACTGCCGCTCCTGCATAAATCTCAAACGCCGACTCATTTGCATAGTACCATTGTGAAGAATTTTCTATAACGGTTTGACGTCGACATTCGTATAGTACTTCTGTGGCATTCTAGTCCATTAATGAAGACATGTTTTATCGCGTGTGTTATCTGAAGTGCACAGCTAAAATTAGCTGATCACTCATATAAGAAGAATTTGTATCTGTTTGAAAAAAACTTTATTTATGGTAAATGATTTTCATTAATTAATCATATAACACACCTTCTTGGTACATCTCATTAGAAACCACCACACAAAGAATTTAGGCTACCCAGCCTCCGATTACCCACCCAAGCACATGCTTAGAATTCTGGCCTTTTCTACCGAAATTATATTTAAAACGAAATTAGTTAATGCTGTTGCAGGTATCACTGAGCTTATACTCATTATGTTTTTAATAAAGCTCATCAAGAAAAATCAAATATTTTCATCAAAGCCTATGTAAAAATGCTATTCCAATGATTTTATAAGTAGAAACTTTTTTCTTCAAAAAATCAATAATTAGACCTTGCTTGTATTATTTTATTAATTAACAAAATAGTGAAATATTTACCACTTGATCATTATAAATTACATTCAAATTATGAGAGTCGCGAAATCTGCAGAAAGAAAAATATAATTGATTTATTTTAACAGCTTATAACTCACATTATTTAGCTATGTGCAAAACCCGTTTTGAAGAAATATTGATGAATTAGTACTTTCTTGCGTAACTTATATAAATTTGTCTTCGTCTTCACACTGATACTGTCACAACAAGTTTTAACAAACTAATTGTAGTTAATTAGCGTCGTTTTACGATACGTTACGACAAAAATACAATTAACAGGGTGTAGCATTTATATTTCGCCGGCATTTCCAAATAAATGTGGCATATAGTTACTCACAAGCTAAAAAAAATAATTAATACTGAAAAAGTCTTCTAATCAAGAAACTTTCCATCACACATTGCTATTATATAACGGTTTCTAATTTTTTTATATTTCGATATGTTTGTAGACTTAGTAGTGTTTTAACAGGATCAATTGAAATTGAGTGCAAATTTTTGTACAAATCTGAATTTATTTACAGCATGGAAACAGCCCACTTCATGAGGCAGCTTGGCAAGGCTACTCCAGAACTGTCGAGCTGCTCTGCCATAATGCTGCCGACGTCAATATTCGCAATCGGGTTCGTTTTGTGTTCTCCATTAAAATTTTTTGTTAAATCACAACGAAATGCACGTTTATTTTCTGATATTTTGATATTTGATTATATTTAAACACAAAAAGAAATGAATTTATGGTTATTAAACGCATAGTCTTGGATTACATTATGAAGATGGTTCAAATTAAAAAGGGCGAAAACATAAATTTATAAATACAATTGCACATCAAATATCCTTAAAAGCCAAACAAAGTAATTAAACACTACGTAAAATTTGTCAGTCGTGGAGGAAAAATGTGTAAACTTTGCTCAAGAAAAATCTAATCGCAAATCAAAGAAATATCGTTATGAAGTTTTGCATTTTATTAAATCATTCGTCAGTAGCATAAATTCCATTAAGTTTAAACATCTATAATCAATACTAATTCTTATACATTTTTTTTGCGATAAAATAATATGTAAATAATAGATAACTTTCTACATGGTAATAGATATTCATGATTTTAGCACAAAATTTAACTGTATTTTGAAAATCAAGTGGAGGGAAATGTACATTTCAAAATTGAACGCTTCCATGACATTAACTTAGCTGGGATTTGCTGTTTGTACAATTTAAAACTTCCAATTGAAAGTCGATTCAATTAAATGACAACTATTTCTTTTGAACAATATTTAAGCTGTTTCAATTTCTTTTAAATTAAAGTAGTAAGTATGATATTTTGTAAATATATCAATAGTTAAATATTATTTGAATGAAAACCGGAAAAAATGTTTAATTGCACATAGTAAATAAATGAAGCCGACATAAATGCTGAAAAATCTAATTTAATGAGTACAGACGTGACTCAAATCAATTTTACTTCTCTCAACCTCCGATTAGTCGACAATACTTGTACTAATTTACGATTCTTCTTTATTTGGAATTATCTTATTGACAAGTTAACCTACAAATACAAATCTCTAAACTATGTACCATGTAATTTCCACAATAAATTTGATTTTATCTAAAAATCGGCCTTATGTTTTTATTAAATTTATTATCCATTGTGCGACGTTCTACACGCTATAGTGTTTTCTGCGTCATCTGATAATTTACTTTTCAGCTACACACCAGTAGTCTTTAAATCAAGTTCGCGAGCTTGATGCAAACTCCAATCTCATTGGATTTAACACGACTTCGAACAACATAGCAAAACTACCGTCAGCCACAGGTACTGACGCGTTTCGACCTTCCATGATCATCATCAGAGTACAACATTAAAATTTCTAGCGAGGATCAAGCCGCAAAATTAGATATGCGCCTCTCACCTCTAGTAGTCTCGCATACATTGTACTTGATTGGAAATGTCGGCTGCACAATTTCTATGCCATTTGATCCTCGCTAGTAAGTTTGCTGTAATACTCTGAAGATGACTATGGAAGGCCGAAACTCATCTGTAAATAAGACTAACGGTAGTTTTTCTATGTTGTTCGACGACTGGTTAAATAGAGTGGGATCGGTGCTTGCTTCAAGTTTGCAAACTTGATTTAAAGAATTGTTATCACCACCCACACAATCAATGATTGTTTAATTGTATCATCTATATATATGTGGTGAAAGCTGCTAAAACGTTAATGTTCTTGACTGCATAAGAACTGTGCAGCCGACATTTCCGTTCATGTACAATGTATGTGAGACTACTAAAGGTGAGAAGCACATATCTAATATTGCTTTCTATATGCATGCATTGCGGTTTGATCTTTTCAATCAGTTTGTCTTCGTACTCTGATTATAACCATGGTATGTCGAAACTCGGCACTACGTGTGACTGAAGATAGTCTCGTTATGTTGTCGACGACTGGTTAATTACAATAGAATTGGTGTTTTCTTGAAGCTCGAAAAGAACACACGCACAATTATGGAATGCTTACTTTTATAATCTAGAGAAGTATTTAAAATGTCGACAAGGGTTATAATACAAGTCGGTTAATGCTTTACCAAATTTAACATACAACTTTACTTCTTTAGTTCGATACTCACACACTTACATCAATAATTGTGGTGATTTTGAAAATAGAACAAAATTATATTAATGTAGCTTGATTTTTTTCAAGTATACTTTAGGGTAAGAATATATTTAAAAATTTACATTTTCGTGTGCATTGTTCCATCAGGTCATTTATAGGGCTAGATCCATTAGGAAATCAAATTCCTTAATTATTCTAATACCAATTGATTTACATGGATACATTTTGATTATCAGAGTAAAAACCATTATGCATATTCAACCAAATTATTAAGGTTTTCATCGAAGTAACCGCTGAATATGCATATTACTTTTGAACTCTGCTAACCAACACAATATGATTTAGTGGTTTATTTGATGAATTATAGTTATTCTTGAAAATTTGGTTTAATTTATAATTCTTTTGGAATGCGAGCCTTAATAAAATTCATTGTACCCATTACATGTGTAAACATAAAATGACATTTTATCAGATACAAGAACCGCTTCTTTATCATTTTCTTCTCGAGTATCTACAAATGGACGTCGCTTTATAAATAAATTGAGGCAGAAAAAGATGAAAAAATGTAAACATGGAGAGAGTGTAAAATAAGGAAAACCAATTAATTGCCTTCATCACGTGCTTTTTCTACTTGCATAAGCAAATTGCAGCCGGATTAGTGCAAGCAGAAGAAGCACGTTCAAGCAGTGTGCTTGAACTAGAGGTGACGCACGCAATTGATTGGTTTCCTTACCTCACATATTTCTACCTCGTATTGCTTTACAATTTATATATAAAGAGATGTTTATTTGTAGATTCTTGAGAAGAAAATATGAAAGGGGCGGTTCTTGCATATGATAAAATTTCTTTTTATGTTTGCTCATGGAAAGGGTAATTTATTATTACATCCTGATTAATGCTTTTATTAATAGCATTGCGTCTATTTTTTATTGCTCTTAAGGCCGTTTTTGCTGTTGATTTTAACAATATAGTTTATTGTAGCACTTAACGTTGCTGCCTACTAAATCAACGGTAATAATTTGGCTCCGTACAAATATAAATTGGAAAAGACAGCTTGTCTAACGAAATGAATGTTTAAGCGATTTAACGTATGAAAAGATCCTATTTCTAGTCGAATACATATTAAATTCTATTCTGTTTCAATTAAAATTCAGAAAGGTGTTTTTTTTTACTTCACGCCAGTTTACTATGCACAGTCCTTCATGACTGTGCAATTGTTGCAATGAGATTTCTGGTGGAATCCTGCCGAGATCGTTGTTTAATTTTAACTCTGTTTAAATGGCTTCTGAAACAATTTGAGGTACGCCTATATTCTACGATTATCTGTAGTGTAACATGTCACTTACAAATTATTCAGATATTGGGTTGGCGTATTATTGAGAGAGTTTTAGGCTTATTAACTGAGAATTTCATTATGAAGACTTAATTTAATGGGTAGACAAAGATAGGACACGTTGACCTCCTTTAATCGTTCTTAATGAGTTGATTCATCGCCAATTACATTTAAGACTTAAGGAGCAACGAATTATAATTGAAAGTTTTTAACGTTACAATACAAGTGATCTGGAAGATGTGACACCAGTCAGTGTGTATTTATGCGTGCCGACTGAGACTTATATTAGACTATATAGCGATCTTGCAATACAAGACACTTTTAACTATTTAGACCAGGCAAATTGTTATGCTTACTAGTGATATATGATTTTTAGTTTACTTAAAGTTAGGTTTGCTAGCGCAGACGGAAATTATAAAATGTTTCTTTTGTTGGAATTAATGAAAACATCTGCTTGCCCATTCCGGCATTTATAGATTTAAAATTAAAATCCAAGTTCAATACTCAATTTCTACACTAACAAATCCTGTGATATGACGTGAAATCCACAATAAAATTAAACTAAAAAGTAAAACTCAACTTCCATGCGATCAAAGATGACAGAAAATACAATACTAAAGAAGCTGGATCAGAGGTGCAAATCCTGATTGACAAAATAAATGATCGTTGCACGTATTACGCACCAAAAATTGAAAGATATATGGATCAAATACAAGAAAAAAATTGTTTATAATATAAAGGTAGAATAACAGAAGGATAGAAATCTATAAGGTGATAGGCAGACTGCAATAGGCTGATTAACACCAATGAGGGTAGGAAGATAATTTGACAGACAGAAATATATATAGCAGCATGTAAATTTTAATAGATAAATAAATACAAAGATAGACGGACAGGTAAACATATAATAAAATAATATAAAATAATAGGCGAGAGGTCCGAAACTTATAAATAGATAAATGTAAAAAAATAATAAATAGATTTGTCGATAGACAAACAAATTAATGGCTTTATATGCGTATTCTTAGATAAGTGTTTGGGTGGTTAATAAATCGGCAGTTAATTATTAAATGGGTAGCTCTCTATGTGGTTTGTTGGATAGACTGATAGGATAATAGTTTTTTTTAAAGTTATTGAAAAACGTAAGAATTATATATTGGTAACTATTTATTAATATAAATATTGATAACAAACGCATGAAATCTTATCAACTACGGAGTAAACATTTAATATCGCAAACGAAGATAAAAATAAAATGGCTTTGAAAGCGGAGTAGTTTTGACATTACAAAGATATTTTTTAGAAAGTTAAATTAATGGTAAATTCTAACTAGAATCTTAAAAAGATTTTAATTAGTCGTTGGATAAATTATTGGATTGTTTCAGAAAAATCTTTAAAGTCTGATTTAACAATAATTTATTGTAATTAGGCAATGGTCAAGAAGTATATTTACTTCGGGTTTTCTTCATTTCGATGAAGTTTTTACAAAACATTACTTCTGTAAATCTACGAAATATTGTAAGGTTTGAGAACAACAAATTTCGTAAAAATCTATGCTTATTTTGAATTTATTTTGCCCATTGAGTTTGAAGGTTACGCAAATATTTCTAGGATTCTTGCTCGAGCTTCCAAAATGTTTAGATCAAACTTTGATGACTTAATTTTTACACGACTAATAAGCAAGTTGTGCGTACTGTCCCATATACAGTCAAGCTAATTAGGGCAACACGACCAGTTAAGTATTGGTGACATTTAATATCCTTATCCCGATATTTTCGGACTGAAGAAATGTGGCTGGAATTTTAGACGATCCAATTGGTAATACGGCCACTTCAGAGCATCTCTTGTTAGCCCTCTTTACGATACTAACAATGAGTTGATGTGGCTCTGACGAGAACTGTTAGTAAGTTCTCACGATACTCGTGCAATGGTTCATGCATCAGGTCGGTCTGACAGAGCTCAGATGATCTGCTAAATAAGAGGAAATATATCAGAATATTATTCTGCCTTAATATCCTGGCTATGCACGCGTAAACTTGATTCGAGTTAAACTAATGACCATTGGGAATATGCAAAAATTAAGAAAAAATGATGTCAGGGTTAATTAAAAAGTTTTGGGAAATACGAAGTTCAGTTTAGATTTGTAATAAAATAAGTGATGAGCAGATAAAAAATGAAGACAATTATATAACGAAAGAATGAAAATTACAGGAAACAGGGATAATTGCGATAAAAGTCTCTTTAAATTCAGTAAAATCACCACGAGCCCTAAATTAATAGGTAAAATAAAAACAATAAAGGTTAAAATTTAAATAGATAGCGGTATGAATAAATAATTAACCAGTAGTATTCCTATAACCACACTAATAAGGTAGACTTAATCTCAATATTTTACGGAAGATAATTTCAGATCCCAATTCTTACAATCGTCTATTCCCATCATTAGTAAATGATGTACTCCAAATCAAAAACTATTGATGTTTCCACCGTTGTTTCATGTATAATATCAATTCTTGATTTGACTTAAATAGATTCTATAATCAGTCTCTTCATTCGATCAGTGTAAATACGGCTCTGCGTTTACAGTCATTCCAGTTAACTGTGCGTCCAATCTCTACTGCATGACAGGCAAAATCAAATTTGGTACTATGTTCATACGTATATGAAATTCTGTGTTCTCCTCATCTTACCTTAATTTGGCGCATGGTTTTACCACCATACATGAGGTTGTAAGCTTTGCATGGGGTTTAATACACTTTTAACGTCTTTAAAGGTTCTTTGTTAGTTAAGGAGTCTATTGCCCACACTAGGACACCGTCTTAAAACGGTTACGTTGGTATTATAATGCTATTGATTCTACATTCCTGCCAAGTTTGGAGTTCGGTAATATGATGGCACTACAATCCTCCTTCGCTCCCTCTAATGTTACTTACCTTAACTTAGGATCCAATTTACTTGCAACATCTTTCATTATCGCCTCTATTAGCTTATAAGAGTAACCATTATCAATGCATATTTCGAAATTCAAACTTCCTACCTTTTATACTTGTGAATCTAAGGCTTCCTTTTTTTACTGATTTTGAGATACTGATTTTCATCCGATATGGATTTTTAAACTATAAATTAAGAAAAGTTTCCGGTGAAGTATTTTTCCCAAGAATATCTCTTTTTAATATGTCATTCAAGAATCACGGATGTAATTTTATCTTTTGTGATGTTTCATATAGAAGATTGTTCTCCAGTTAATGCATGAACATGTTTGCCAATACGAGCCGACAATTTCTTTCATTAAAACACGTCTATTTTTCCTGTAAATTCGTTTCCTAAATGCAAATAAGTCTAGGACATGCATATATTCATCATCTGTATATTTTGCCCGCACGTCATTTTACTTCCTTCTAATAATAACGGATGATCAAATGGGAAACGTCAAAACAATCCTGAGCTTCAGACACCGGTATATTTGTGTGCATAGATACTTAATCTAAGCTTACCCACCTATCACTTTTGTGTAGTACATATTTATCAACAGATTTAACCAAATCTCAAAAAGTCAATGTATCATCTAGAAATTTTTTATTGTGGATATAAATAATAATTTTTAAAGGATTACGAATTTTTTCTCTTTCCTTTAGCGGTACACAATTGGAGCAAATGTAGGTCTTTTTATGATCGTGTTACCAAAGGCCGAAACCAATTCAGTAAAAATCACATAACAAATAAATAATTTTACTTATAATTGTAACATTTTCGTTCGGTTATTCATTGTTTAATTGTATTCATTATTATTACCCAGCTTTTCATATTTTTTATCATTATAATCTGATTCAATCATCAGAGATGTTGCTTCTGTATCTGCTTTTTAATAATACATCATTGTGCGTTTTAAATTCATTTCTGAGACGTCGAATTACGTAATTTGGCTTATGTTTCTAACTACTCTGCATGAAAATCATTGTGGCATCTTCTAATGAAAACATAAACTTATTCTACTTTGAAAGCGGTTAGGCCTCATTAACAGTCTCTGAAATAACCCCATTTCTGATTTATACTTCTTTTTGAACTATCGTGTTCAATCCACGATGTTGAAGCTTTCAGAACAAAGCAACAAATCCGTATCCAGTGCAAATAAACCAAAATGTCCGCGTACTTGGAAATGGAGAACAATAGGATCTTTGAAAAACTGACAATCCGTGAACGCAAGTCGCGGAGATTCAACATCCGGTTATTTTCAAATTTCATCCGGTAGAAGTTGTTAAATAATTTCAATAAAGGGAGCACTTCAATTTCTTAGGTGTGTGCAGTTAGAAGTTGTCTTAGAATGAGTTCTTAGTCGTTCACTGTGATACAAAAGAAAATAAATGCGCGATATATAACATATTAACTCGTACACACAAACAAAATCTGGGCATAATTGGTAGAATATATATCACAGAAATTTTGAATAATAGCTTTTCTGCACGCCATTTCCTTCATTATTCTCGTCAAACTCTAGCCTTGATCGGTATCAATTACACTATTTAGGTCGTAATCGTGTATTTATTCAATTAAACATAAACTATTTATAAGGTATTGGTGACATAGAACTCACATAAATATATCTATTGAAAAAGCATGACCAAAATAGAAACAATTTAATTTAATAAGAACAAAAAAGACGTCAAACGCGGCATAAACACGACAGTTGAATACTGTTTGTTGCGGAGAAATAATATATGCAAGTATGTATTAGGTGTTGCGAACCTAGTAACAAATTAGTTCAGTTGTGACCAGAAGGATAAATCAAGGACAACATGAACGGAAAGTATAATCTCATGCACATTCGTTTCGTGCTTACAGGTAACTCATCAGTAGGAGCCGGTATTACGCCCTTTTACTACTATATATTTTGTCGAAGAATGTGGAATAATAGGACGGTACAATCTCCTAGACGAATGTGTAAACCTGCAATAGTGAAGCAAACATCATATAAAGTCTACGACAATGCGACTTCAACGCTAACTCACACTATATAATATATATACCGAGTCTGTAAAGGATACTAACACTATGGCTATTGTGTTAGTAACTGATACCATTATTGAAATCGATGAGTACCGGATACTAACACTATGGTTTCCGAGTCGGTACATGGTACCAACCTGATGGATATCAAATTTATGCTATAGTTCACCGAAATTGAGAATTACAACAATTTCTGAACACCTGTTACTCCAGTAAATCCATACACTCTGGCCTTGATCGATATCAGTTATCACATTTCGCGGTAAGCATGACATCATTCAATTCAATATATAACAGTTAAATACCGTTTGTTGCGGAGAACTAATATATATGCAAGTATGTATTGGGTGTTGCGAACCATAAACCAATTAGTTCAGTTGTGACCAGAAGGATAAACCAAAGGCAGCATGAACGGAAAGTATAATTTCATGCACATTCGTTTCATGCTTACTGACTCGGTATATATATTATATAGTATGAGTTAGCATTGAAGTCGCATTGTCGTAAACTTTATATGATGTTAGCTTCACTATTGCAGGTTTACACATTCGTCTAGGAGATTGTATCGTCCTATTGCTCTATATTCTTCATCCAAATATATAGTGGTTAAAGGGTGTAATACCGGCTCCTACTGATGAGTCGCCAGAAAAGAAAAAAGTCTACCTAAACATCCCATTTTAGGGGGATGCAGTTTCCCGAATGGCAAAAAAGAAAGTTGAAGCAGCATTAACACGCGCATTTAATGCAGCTAAACTACTAATGTCATTTAGGTTAGCACACTTGCCTTTACCAGTTAATGTCGAATTCAAATATTATTTACCAATATAATTGCGCAAGTTGTCGATCAACTTACGTAGGCCGATCGACCAGACGCTTAATTACTCGAATGAGAGAACATTTTAACTTATACGCTTTTTTTAAATAAAATGGTGAATACACGTCTGCAATTGCGCAACACATCGTCGAAACATTGCACGTATGTTCTCCAGACATAGCATTCAAAATAATTACTAAATGCAATAAAAAAGGGAGCTAGCCACATACGAAGCCTTATGGATAAACAAATTGCAGCCGGATTTATGAAAGCAGAAGAAGCATGTTCAGGCATTGAGCTTGAATTGGATGTGACGCACGCAATTGATTGGTTTCCATTTTTTTCACATCCTCTCTATGTTTACATATTTCTATCTTGTTTTGCTTTCCAATTTATATATAAAGATATGTTCATTAGTAGATACTTGAGGAGATAATGAGAAAGAAATGTTTCTTGTATCTGATAATATTTCTCTTTGTTTTTGCACATAAGAATGATACAGTAAATTTTCTTAAAGCTCGCATTTCAAAAGAATATATATATATATATGCAGACGTATACACATACCAATATGCATTTGTAACTAATACATAATAGCTTCTATTATGAAACTTTTCATCCTTCTAGAGCAAGTATGTTCCAGTTTTTGGTTCAATCAGACTTCGTATTATTTTAAATGACCATGTAAATCATTTAAAAAATATCAAAACTTACTCAATCGGTAATTTGAGCCAATTTAGCATTGCTGTATTTCCGTAAAAACGGCTACCAGAATGTCACTTTTACGGCACGAGAAATGTGATTGTCTGCCATTCTTAGATGTACTACTAAAAAGGATACTAATGCTGAATTAAATAGAAAAATTTAACCTAAACCAACCTGGTCTGCTCTATATTTGCATTGCAGAAGTTTCGTGCATTTTCAATATAAATTATCAACAGTTCGTGGCTTGCAAAGGCAATTCATCATGTAGACCGGCTTCGTCATTATTAAATATTTAACGGGCTACAAGATGCATGTAGTGTGCGGCATGAGTAGCGCAGTGGATAAATACAATCTGTGAAGCAAATTTGCTTCGGTTTAAGCTCCGGTCATGGCAAATTCTGGTAATTACGAGATAAATTGCTATTTTTCACTATTTATCGACGATAATGGCTATATATATATATATATATATATATATATATATATATATATATATATATATATATATATATATATATATATATATATATAGACGGGATGTCTGTTCTGTAATGACAAATTCTGGGTAGCTAGCTTGAACATCAAGTCAAAAGATGAACTACTTTGTTCTAACCTACGAATAAACTGAACAAAGCTAAAATTGGTATGTAAGATAAAATTGTGTGTAATGTGTGATACGAGTGGCGTAGTTTGATAAGTGAAATACTTAGAAGCGAATGTGCCGAGATCCGGCAAAATCTGGCGAGTACCTGACGAGTTCCCAATAAGAACCAGTCGGTATATATATATATATATATATATATATATATATATATATATATATATATATATATATATATATTGTTTTTACGTCTAATAGCATGATTTTAATTGTATGCATATTGTCAGCATAAACGCAATATTGAATAATGTAGAAAAGGAAATTCACACAATAGACAGGTTTCGTCCCTACGCGGAACTATTCAAGTACTGTCTAGAATTTGTTGCGGACGGGATACGAACCTGGGTAAATTTACATATGGTTTCAAATGAACTTTATTAAAAAGACCGATTTTGTCATTAATAGACACTTTAAGTGCTTGCGTGTATTGCGCCATTAAGCGCAGCAGTGGAATAGTGGCATGATTCATAAGGAAATGTGCTCTGGTTTAAGACATAATCGTGACAATGCAGGCAAAGGCGTAAATGTGTTGCAGTAAGTAAAAAATAGTACACTTTGCTCATCAAAGCCTTATAAATACGAAACTGGTCTAGTTCACTAATGGTATTTGCTAACTTATATATATATATATATATATATATATATATATATATATATATATATATATATATATATACTTGAACTTGACTGGAAATGTCAGCTACACAATTTCTATGCAGTCACGAACATTAATTGTTTGCAGCTTTCGCCACATATACATATATAGGCTATACAATTTAAAAATTATTCATTTCCATATATATTCAATGCGGTTTGATCCTCGATAGTCAGTTTGCCGTCGTACTCTGATGATGATCATGGAAGGTTGAAACACGTCAGTGCGTTGCGGCTGGCGGTAGTTTTGTTATTGTTCGACGACTGGTTAAATACAATGGGATTGCTGTTTACTTCAAGCTCGCAAACTTGATTTAAAGATATAATCTGTTCTTTTTAATTTTATTATTGAAAATAAGAGTTTTATATTTCGAAAACATAGTTGCCCTCCAAATGTTGTAGTTAAATAGGAAGTAACATTTAAACAAGTTAAGATCGTGTAGATCTGTTTATATATATATATATATATATATATATATATATATATATATATGCGTGTATATTTGTGTGAAATTAACGTATGGTGGTAGGAACTTGTGACATTAATTATGCTAGCGTAACAACAATTTGTAATAAGCTAGTAAACGAAATATTACTCCTACATTTAGTTTACTCTCTTATTGGTCATATTGTTAGAAGCAGCGAAGATCGCAATCATTTTATTGAAGTTTTCAAGCTATTCCTTTACGTTATGGAGCCGAAGCAGTACTGCATTTAATTAGTGGGTCCTGTGCTATCGGCCACATATACCGTCTGTTCTTGAATCAACTGATCCTCGGTCCTGGAAACTCATGCGAATAATCTCTCCTGTGTTTGGTCATTCTTAAGTTGTATTGCTTATCAATTAAACATGGTTGGGTAATGTGTCTGAATACATTTCACTGGTCAACAAATCTGTAGTAATTTTAATATACACCGAGCATAAAAAACTTTATCTGGTCTGCGAATACGAATTCTCAGCGCCTGCTCACTCACCGATATAAAATTACAGCAATGAAAAAATCCAGTTAATATTACACAAAGAAGAAATACGCTCTTCCAAATCGTGTTGGATATCCACCAGCCAAGATATTCCAAATAGGTTCAGTTTGAACGGTAAAAGTAAAGCGTTTGCAAAGTTATTGTTGGTTAAACAATTAAGTTGGTATTTAACTCAAAATTTTGTGTAGCGTTTGGCAGCGGATAACGCTACTGATTCAAAAGCAAATGTGCCTCGTTTCTAACACCTGTCCCCGGGAACATTCTGCACGGTTTGGATATTTATTTTTGCACAGAAAGCTGGTATTATTAAATTATAAAATAGCCATTGATTATAGCATCAATACGCTTCGTTGTGTACAGATTTCAATATGCATGCAAAGAGCAGAACCTGACCGAAAACAATGCCACATCGGCTTAAAATTCTAGAATCTACAACTGTGTGTTCTTGAGTTGATAATTCTGGTATTCAGCAGTTCTCTTCTCCATAAAGGATATACGATTTAATAAAATAATTTTAAAGTCAATAAAACTTATGTAAAATGAGGACTTAGCTTAAATGCTCAGATCGTAATGCGAAAATGTTTTTAAGTTTTACAAAATTAAAACAACTTGTTAAATATTGCAAATGAAACAGGTTTGATCGGAAGAAAAAGTCATTTCGGTTGAAGATATTTGGAGCATCATATCATGTCTACTAGAGCGTATTATCTAATCAATTTAATTACAAGAATGCGTATTGTAAAGATCGCATTAATTCATTTTAGTCCTTCGTCTGTGCATTTCGTCTAATTTAGACAGCTTTTGTTTATAATACTCAGACTCGAAAGAATTTGATTTGTAGGTTATCGACCTTCGAGACTACGGTTATTTCAATATCAGCTGACCACGTTATATGCAAAATTTATGCCACTAAATACGATAATTGGTTTAAAGGAAACTATAAAAAATGTCTTAAAATTTTAATCTGACAGCATTAGATTCTCTAATGGAAAGCCTACGCTGTGAAATTTGCTTTATAATTATATCCAAAGGCAACAGCGATTAATGTTACGATGGCGACCTAAAGACGGTGACTAGTTTCTCGTGTGTCGCATCTTTGTCTCGCCGTAAACTCTACGCACCATTGGTATTTGTTGCTTTCAAGTAAGTATATTCGTCCAATATTCAACGTACGAAAACTGGTGGAAATATTGCCAAGAAACTCACGATCTAAAGAGGACTTCATTCATGGAAGTGAATTTGAATCCTGAAGTAAAATCTGAACAGGCATGTACGTAGAACAATCAATCGAGGATACAAAACTATACTTCGAAAAACAAATTAAATTTAACACGTATTCATTACCATTTTTTATTCGGAGGATTAAGTTGAAGGCCAAATTCTATATAAATGCTTTATACAAATATAGATAAATAGAATGTCCGATTCTGCAATGAATATTACTTTATAATTTAACAATAATTGTTTGCGCGGGTGGTGGTAACAATTCTTTAAATCAAGTTTGCGAGCTTGAAGTAAACACCAATCCCATTGTATTTAACCAGTCGTCGAACAACATAACAAAACTACCGCCAGGCGCAACGCACTGACGCGTTTCGACCTTCATTGATCATCATCAGAGTACGACGGCAAACTGACTATCGAGGATCAAACCGCATTGAATATATATGGAAATCAAATTTAGATATGCGGCTCTCACCTCTAGCAGTCTCGCATACATTGAACTGGACTGGAAATGTCGGCTGCACAATTTCTATGCAGTCACGAACATTAACTGTTTGTAGCTTTCGCCACATATACATATATAGGCAATACAATTTAACAATAATTGTTTGCGCGGGTGGTGGTAACAATTCTTTAAATCAAGTTTGCGAGCTTGAAGTAAACACCAATCCCATTGTATTTAACCAGTCGTCGAACAACATAACAAAACTACCGCCAGCCGCAACGCACTGACGCGTTTCGACCTTCCATGATCATCATCAGAGTACGACGGCAAACTGACTTGTATCAAACCGCATTGAATATATATGGAAATCAAATTTAGATATGCGGCTCTCACCTCCAGCAGTCTCTCATACATTGAACTTGACTGGAAATGTCGGCTGCACAATTTCTATGCAGTCACGAACATTAACTGTTTGTATTTTTCGCCACATATACATATATAGGCAATACAATTTAACAATATGTATATGTGGCGAAAGCTACAAACGAGTAATGTTCGTGACTGCATATGCATTGACGACATCAAAGTTCAATGTATGCGAAACTTACATATCTAAATTTGATTTCTATATATATTCAATGCGGTTTCATCCTCGATAAGTCCTGATGACATGGAAGGTCGAAACGCATCAGTGCGTTAGCGGCTTTTTGGTGTTCGACGACTGGTAAAAATGGGATTGGTGTTTACTTCAAGCTCTTGATTTAAAGAATTGTTACCACCTGCGCAAACAGTTGTTAAATTGTATTGCCTATATATGTATATGTGGCGAAAGCTGCAAACAGTTAATGTTCGTGACTGCATATAAATTGTGCAGCCGACATTTCCAGTCAAGTTCAATGTATGCGAGACTGCTAGAGGTGAGAGCCGCATATCTAAATTTGATTTCCATATATATTCAATGCGGTTTCATCCTCGATAGTCAGTTTGCCGTCGTACTCTGATGATGATCATGGAAGGTCGAAACGCGTCAGTGCGTTGCGGCTGGCGGTAGTTTTGTTATGTTGTTCGACGACTGGTTAAATACAATGGGATTGGTGTTTACTTCAAGCTCGCAAACTTGATTTAAAGAATATTACTTTATGTCATGCATAAAATGTTTTTTTACTGTCTGCATTATTTACGCTTCAAAAGGTACAATAAAGACTCTTGACTCTCTTATTATTTATTGAATAAAACACCATAAACAAAAATTACTATTTTCGTTGGAAATGATTTTTTTTAAATTTTACGGTTCATTTTTGACATTAGAGGCTATACTTTATTATAAATAGCACGGTCTATCTATCCACACTGCTACCATAATTGCGCTAATCTATCAAAATGATTTCACGAAATATTTATAAATAACAATTTTCGTGAGTAACGAGCAAAACCCCACAAAATATATAAAATTTGATTAAAAGATAGAAAATATAGCGCTAAATTGATAAGCTTAATTCTAACCGAATCATTGTCGTTTAGTGCTAAAGAATGATTACATAAATTTTCTTAAATATTTTTATAACAAAAATAATTAATAATCTGAATATATTTGGATATTTTAACGATAATTTAAATAACATTTTAATCTGTCTCTACTATAACAATAAATTTATTTTTTAAATAGCATTGTTGATTTTTTTTGTCTAATTATTTTCTTTTGATCAGCTGTTAGGTACAAATATTTTTGGATCATAATGGGTTTGGAAAAGCCATTATTTAATTATTTAATTGCGAATGATTAACGAGATTATGCAAATTATTCTAATAAATTTTAGAACAATTGTAAAATAATAAATGTCAATAGCCAGATAAGGTTTTGCAAAAATGACTTAAACGTGTTAATAATTCGATATATTTTATCGCATGAATTGCTGGCATATTTATAAACATTATTATAAGATGCCTTTTATTTTAATATTTATCATCCATTTCAATCATTTAATAGAGTATATATTCTTTTTTCTTCATCTGAACGCATTTTATGATGCATAATTTTGGCAGAAATAAATTTTAATACGCATTTAATACGATTATTAAATGAAAAATGCGCATTAATTGCTAACGCGATTTGCACCCATGGCAAAACTGACATCAAAACGAGGTTTTCTTAATATCATTAGTACTTTTTTGATTATAATTTTATAAGCAGAACCTCATATAGGACATGCATAATGCAAAATATTATTTATCTAATATTTTAATTTCTTATCATCTAGAATAGGATATGCGCACCGTTCAAAAGACTGCAGGAATTTTGTGCGGCTCCAAATGCAAATATTAAAAAATAATTAGACACTTATCAGTGGTTGCGAATGACGTTATCGTGTGCTATATCGGATGTTATAATTTATATAACATTAGTAGAAAATTGAACGTATGTTTAGATCTAGTGAAACCCGATTAAGCAACTGCAAAAATATCTATTATCTAAGTCAATTTTAGAAACTTAAAATGAATCAATTTAAGTATGACATATAATCAGTAGTCTTTTATAATTAAACCATTGTCAATTACGCATTAAGACGCTTTCAATTGAATACAATTTATTTTCACAATCTGCGCAACGAAAACAAAGAATTTCCTGATGGTATTTTTTGTTCCAATCTGCATTAGCCATAATGCGGAATGAACGAATAATTGTCACAAAACGAAACTAAAAATAACGAAAACGCGTAGCTTCGTTTTATATTATTATTATTATTATTATTATTATTATTATTATTATTATTATTATTATTATTATTATTATTATTATTATTATTTTATATATATTATAAATAATATTATTTTATTTTAAATATTATAATAATCATTATTATTACTATTATGTATACCATTATTATTATTGTTATTATTATTAATATATTCTCATTCGGGACATTGGCTGAGAGAGATATGAGTTGACATGTCGTTATCAAAAAGTTGAATCTATGTATACGAATCATGCAAGCAAATTCAGTGAAACAATGATTATTTATAACCTCATCCTGAATGGGCGAACATTGAATTCGTGAATCGATTTTGTCATATTTTGTGTAATTGTGCCTAATTCAACTTGCGCAAATGCACATGCAACGGAGAAACGCAAAAGGTAGCAGATCATAATATCTTATTATAATTCGGTAATTTAAATTATATCATTTCTTTGGCATAAATTCAAAAGCACACCAAAAACATAACGATATCCGAATGGAAAAGAGTTCGATGTTGCGAGGTTTATTTTACCACACGTAGCAGAAAAACATGCGTCACATGTTTAAACTGCAAAGTACTATATATATATATATATATATATATATATATATATATATATATATATATATATATATATATATATATATATATATGTATCTAAATGTACACCTGCACTTCAAATATATATTTTGTTCACATGCCTCGACATCTAATAATGCATAATGCAGCATGTATTGCAGTTCATTTTAAAGTATCGGAAAGTCAATTTTTTATAACACATCGTATTTGACTTTGGTAAATAAGTATATTTTAACGACGTTTCCATGTCCTTAATTATCTGTAAAAAAATAAATGTCAAAAAATAAATCTTTCCGGGCATTTAGTAGAAGTAAACCAATTTGAAGTAATACTAATAGACAAAATGGCGAGTAGAATATAGACTTAACGCATTGTTGACACATTCAGAACTACTCGTCTACACTGTAAATTACGACAGAAAATGTCATTGCATATAGAGACAGAATTTGATCTCATTCTGCCAAATACCAATACACAAATATATAGCCAACTTCATGCATAAGTTGTCGCTTAATTGAACTTCATAAAATAGCCTGGAGTCTAACTTGTAATGACAAACTGAAGCTGGCGGTTGAAACTTTAATTAGGCTTTACGGAATACGAATGAAGCAATGATCAAGTGGATGGTTTCTTCTGCATTTTTAAGATACAACATTTGTTTTCCTTTTATTTTCTCTTGAATAAGCTTTAAGCAAATTATATTAAAATTTTCACAATGCAAAGCAAATAAAAGCAATTAAAATTCTAAAACGGTGTAAGAAACTGCGATTTCCATGCCTTTTCGCATTTCATCTTCAATCAAGACTCAAAACAGGCAGATGTCTTTTCTACTTGCATGAATCGGACAGCAGTTTGTTAAACAATAGCCATTTATTATTATAATCAAGGTTGCGGACCTGATATAAACACCTGACCCATTAATTACTTACATATGTCAGTATAAACTAAGAATTGTATAGTGTAGTAAAGGCAATTCATCCAGTAGACCGGTTTCGTCCTTATTGGGAACTCATCATGTACTGGCCAGAAATTGCCGCGGACAGGACTCGAACCTGGGCACGTCTGCTTCGGAATCTGGTGCTCTAATCATTGAGCCATCCTGCCGCACGATTTATTAATTTCTATATCGGTTTCGTTTTGGCAGTTAATTAGTATCTTATACGTAAACGTATATGAACTTAAGCATGAGGGTTATTATGATTTTCTAATCAATTTTGTCCGTTCATTAACAATTTGAATGGATAGAGGAATATTGTATAAATCTATTTGTTAATTTGCTTATCGATCAGCCTCTATATATAGGCATGCATATGTATAGGTATGTTATAAGTTCGCTTCGCCGTTCTTTATTTCAGTGCCAGTAAAAAGGTTCTATATAAAAGGTAGTCGTGTGCAATATCTTCTTCTATTTTCCTACAATTTTCTGTTCATTTGAATTCACCTTCTAGCAATTAATTTTATCAATTGCTAAGAAAAGACGTTAGAACTTATTTCATCTTTTTTATTAATTCCGTCATCTCTCTCAGCCGAATTAACCGAATTTGCATGTAGTTATGCGTAGCTGCATATCACTGCCATTATCAAGGCACAACAGCAAACTCACTAACGAGAATCAAACCGAAATGCGTATAAAAGTTAGGGTAAATAAGATTTAGTGCTCGAAATCCTAGCAGTGACATAGATATTGAACCTGACTGGTAAAATCAGATGCCAATTTTTTCACAGACGCAAGCAACACTTTTTTTGCCATCATTTTATATGTATCTATTACGCAATTAAACCAAAATATGTTGTGCGAGTAGTGATAACAATTCCTTTATTTATCTTTACGAAATTGATAATAGCATATACCCCCTGAATTAAAACACTCACAGTAAATGCAAAATCAACGTCACTTTCACGTTTTGATGCATCATCATCATACGAAAGCGAAGGAATAAATAGCGAGAGTCTAAACATAAGGCATATAGAATTTCTGAAAAATCAGATAAACATTTTTCACCCATAGTAGTTATCAATTATTGAAAAACAGACACGAACTCTGGCTTATTTTAGTTTAAATGACACCAATCCCCTAAAAATGTAAATACATTTCAAAACAAGTTTTTTCTAATATTTTTATTATGACGAAGAAGAATACCGATATCATTTAGATTATTTTTAGACAATTTTCAAACATAAATACTCCATTGTACTATATTTGATTTCTAGAAAAACAGCAGCTTTATTTTATTCTCTGGTAACAGCAAATGCACTACCTTAAGACATCTGAACAATTTAACTGCACCGAATGTAAATTTTAAAGACGCATGGTATGACAAACTATCGTTTGATTGCGATTCTAAAAAATCTGCAGAAACATCAACATCTACATATTATGCTATGAGAATGGCTGGCGTTGTATTAATGTTTTTTAGATGCAGAAAATATTTATTCGCCTATATGAATTTTAAAAGCTAAAATTAATATTACAAATTAGCTCTTTTGCTCCATCTTTTCAACTGAATTAACAAGAGTTATGAACAAACGAAAGCAAAAACGCAAAAAAGAAGTAATGTTAGGTTAGAAGAAAAGTCCAAGTTAAAAATAAATAAACGTATATATATATATATATATATATATATATATATATATATATATATATATATATATATATATATATAATGTCAAAATGCTAAAAAAGTGAAACTTATCCAAGCACTACTGTGTAATTTTAAATGTTTCTAAGAATCACATCGGGTAATCAATATTTTGTGTATATGAAGAAAAACTATCCTACAAGCATTGGCGTTGAACGTGATAAAGTTGAAGTAATGTACAATAAAAAGTAACAGCAAAATTTAGATTTATCCTTTGAATGTTTGCGGAGTGCGAGCTTCATATGTTGAATCTCCACAATTTGTGTTCGCGGGTTGTCTCTTCGTACTATCAGTTTCGCAAAGATCTAACTGATCCCCATTTCTAAGTACGCATAGATTTTGTCTTCCTTTAGGCTGGGTGCGGATTTGTCCGTTTCTTCCGAATGCTTCAACCCACATAAACGGAGCAATGCTCACAATAGCGGATTAACCAAAAATAATAGATGCCTGAGGCTAGAACATTATTGCGTCTAAAAGTTAATTTTATGAAATTGACAACGTTATTAAGAAGGTTATAAATTCCTTTAAATTTCCAATTTATACCGGTTGAATTAATATACCCGATGTATAAAATCTCGGTTCGGTTTGAACGCAAACACAAATAAAATATAGATTTTACTTAAAGAATTGTTATCACTACCTACACAAAATAAATATTTGTTAAATATAGGGCCTACCTTAGTAATATTATCACGATATTCGAACTAAATCATTTTGATAAATGTTCAATTATACGTTGCAAGCACCTGCTAAATAATAAATTGTCTTTTTAAACTAGGCAACTATTTTATCGCTGATTCACATCCGTTTTAAGACATTATTCTAGATATACATGCTAGGAGAAGGATAATATTATCGTTTGAGTTGAAATCATCTTTGCATTTGTTCCAATTATGGAAATTACTCATCAGATGATGGACAAAAATACATATTGTCATTGACACTCTCAGGTCAAACACTTCTAATAATTTTTTGCCCGGCTTGAAACACATAGATTTCAACTTCAGTGAAAGAGTCCAAAGGCAGATAGTTGATGTGGCAACGAGAAGCCTCATATCACAAATGTTAGCGGAGAATTTCCGCTAACCATTTTAACAACTATTGCTTAAGAAGGAAACAATAAGGGAAATTACTTCGATCTCTAAATTAAGCTCATAATCACATTTGATTCACATCTAAATTTAATAAATAATTGTCCAACGGTCTTAGTTGTGATGCATAGAAACCGGTGTTTAATGTTTTTTAAAAGAAAAAATTATCATTATTAACATTTTCTGCACATTATTTACTTTTTAAAAGATATGTTATGTGAAAATATATTTAATAGACGATTCGTGGCTGATTTTGCAACAGTTGAAATACTTGCAGGTTCGTATATAGTCTAATTAATTTCGGCTGTCTAGAGCAGTAGATTTTAATTCTCTGTTTGGTTTGCTTTTAAAAAATGTGCGAAAACTTTTTTTGCAAACGTTTGCAAATAAAATGTTAAGAAAATATTTATTGTATCTGCGAAAATTAAGATTTATATTTGGTCACTGCCAAAATACTGGGAATTTTGAAAATAATTTTATTCCAAATATAATTTAATTCTGACCTCATATTTTTTGTATATATATATATATATATATATATATATATATATATATATATATATATATATCATTTTCATTGTGTCTAATTATTAAAAGTTAAAACTTTAATATAAATTAATGTATCAAGATATTTAGTAAATTTCAAAACATTATTACGCGGTATGTATTTCAAACTATATTTAAAATTACACAACAGCGCTTTTTCTCCATTTTGTCAACTATATTACCAGCGATATGAATAAAAAGGTTTTGGTAAGATTCAGAAACTGCCAACATTCTATCTAAACAAAACATATTTTTTGGGTTATTTTCCCAATAAAGAAGCTAACAAGTTGGAGCGAAATGGCTGCTTTATAATTTTCAACGTTTTATTAAAACTTATATCAGTTAATAAATGTTATGTGAATATGAAAATTAGCTACCCTAGATATATATCCGTTAATTCTTTTTAATAATTCGGTTTCTTTCAGTTTTAAATGTCATTGGTTTTTCTTTATTAAGTGAGTGAGAACTAGCCTAATTTTAGTAATATTTGGATTTATTTACAGTGGGAAAAATAGTGTTTTATAGTTTGTTACACGTAGAATATTGATTGTGAGTGGTTTTAACTTCGTGGCAGTTTGGAATGCTTCCTACTTTGCTTGAGATCTGTTTACTCTAATACCGTTGGATTGTGTTTCTACATTTATGTTTGCTTTTCTCAATATATCGCCTGCCATTGCACATTGACCATGATCATGTTAATAATCAACGCAACACAACACAAACCAACAAATATCCTCTGCAAGATAATATAAAAAATAAGTAATATATGCCATACATACACCACCAAGAAATACAATTTCCTGACGATACCAGACGAACTGGAGATAAAAATAGCCATGAAAACAGAATCAGTACTAACTAATGTAACTCGATTTGTATATGACTGAAAATTATGTGAAGTGTGCGGCAAGGTGGCTCTTGTGGAAAGAGCACAAGATTCCGCAACGGACGTGCCCAGGTTCGAGCCTTGTTCGTGGAAACTTCTAGTCAGTACGTGATGAGTTCCCAATAAGAATGAAACCAGTCTATCGGATGAATTGCCTTTTATGCCATATGAGCTCCACATAAAAGAGAATCAGTAAAATTGATGGTACATAATTAATTCCTAAAATTCCTCTGATAAAAGAACAACTATCTTGCAAATTTGCTTGTATGCATGACATCGACGACCTTATATAAGTTGTATCATATTTGGTACGAAGATGTAATGTATACGCAATTATACATTAGGCGTTTTGCATCTAGAAACAAATCAGTTAAAATAGGACCAGAAGGGTAAATAAAATTCAGCATGAACGGATTTCTGTGTTATTTTACCTACCATTGACATTTATGTAAATACTATGATTTAGATAAACAAAGATTTAGACTCATTAAGGAGAAAACTAAATTATGATCGATTTTCCTTTCACATCTGCACGGAAATACTTTTAAATTTATAAATTAATTTACTGGGATTTGCTTTATTAATTTGTTTTTACTAGTGATGATTGGGGAAATAATGATGACAGCTGCAAAAATCTGCTGAAATATATTCAAGGAAAAAAGCAACTAACATTCAGTCTTTGTTAATCACAATACAGATCAAGCAATTTTGATAAATCCAGTTTAGTAATTTTTTCCTTCTTTTAAGAATAAACGAAAATTGTAATCTTATGTACACATGTGTTTTATACTTACCGGCGACTTATCAGTAGGAGCCGGTACCAGGACTTAAACCCACTATATATTTAGTCGAGGAAAGTGAGACAATTAGACGTTACCATCCAATTCTAACACATTCCTTGATTACAACTTTCCTTCCTGTGGAATTTGGTGTATCCATTTGATCATATTTGCCCCTATATTTAGTTGTACAAAATTTTTAAATGTATCTTTTAATGCGTAGTTTCCTTACCGTTTAAGGGTTTAACTTTGCGTAGCTGCACGGCCGATAATTACATGTACCTACTGCAAACGAGATTGAAAACTCTCCTTGACGAGAGAAAACTTTACATATTTTTTGTGAATAGATCGAAGCTAATCACACCAGAACTATTTGAAAAACTAAATCTGTTTATGGGCCAATAAGAAAAATGCTGACATCAAATTAATTTTCCAGATTGAGAAGGAGAGCACTCTTCCCATCTCGGATATCAAACTCACTCGGTAAGAAAATAATGAGCTGACCCTGTTCAAATGTAGAAAATTTGGTTTCACCCTGAAATACATTTAAGACAATAGCAGCATGCCAAAATTCTTCAGAGGGGAATTAATAAACAGCCTTTCACACTGAGTCAAAATATACACTTTGAACAGATAAGCACGCACACACAAGACAAGCACCTATCTAGAGAATTGTCAGTCATAAGTATAAATGAACGGTTTAGATGAACTTCGCTACTATAATTAAACGATCATTGTTTGCGTGGACGGTGGTATCTAATTCTGGAAAGTACTTTAAGAAATCCCAATTAGGATAAAACCAGTCTACTGGACGAATTGCCTTTTCGACATTATATACAGCTTAGTTTATACTGACTAGTTCAATATATAATGGGATTGATGTTTATATTTAGCTCGCAATTTTGATTTGCATAATTTTTTATTTCTATTCAGGTGTGAATACCTCATCAGTTTAATTTTTTTGAAATTGTAAATTTAGTCATATCACACCTATATCAATAAGACCACAACTGCCTAAAGTATATAATAGGACACTGTAATCTATATATATATATATATATATATATATATATATATGTGTGTGTATATATATATACTATTTTTTAGAGGATATATTAGAGCTTATACCACAATTAGTTTTAAGAAGAGAATTTTCACACTAGTTAGTCTTTATAATTTATGAAGAGCTCTGTACTAATTAAGCTGAAAATATGAGCTGAGATCAATCCTTTATTACATCACAGTTCGTGTCATTTTGTAATACACGGTATCGCAAAAAATTCTTCATTTGAAAAGATAAGTTTGCAGAGGAAGCATTTTCTAACAGACAAATACCGGGTGCAGCTTATTGAAATCTATATCAGATTACATCTGCTTCTCGTTACAGAAATACCGAACAAAATGCCTTTATTTACTTTCCAGTTATAGGCGACTCGCCAGGTGTTTTACTTTCGATTCAGTCAAATTAAATTATAATAGATTTTTTCCAACTTTAACGTTAAAATTACATTTCACAAAGGGCGAAATATCAAGCACAAAACTTTTAGTTTGCATTTAAATTGAACATAAACTGAAATAAATATTCTAACATCAAAAGTGCAAAATATTTATATCATAAACTAATTTCCACTAGCAGACTTTCTATAGATTATCATTCGAACTGTGCTGAAGGCCTTTAATTGTGCAATAAGCGACAACTAGTTTGTGGATAGAGAATTACCATAGATCTCATATATATATATATATATATATATATATATATATATATATATATATATATATTAGTGCGATCTGGAAAACAGTCCGTTTATTACATACACCTGACGAATTGATTTCCCAATTCCAGATTTTGTTAGCCTAAGATCATTAAGAAGGCAAATTCAAACACATCATTTTCAGAAACCAGTGACAATTTTACTATACCGAGCAATTAGTAAAGTATAAAATTATATTGTCAGTATAAAGTAAATATTGCAAAAGATTACAAATGTAATTCATAAAGTAGCTCAATTTTGTCCTTATTCGGCACTCATCAAGTACTTGCCAAAATTTTTTCAACCACGGATTGTATCTGTGCTTATTTGTTTTCAAGTTTGCACTCACGCGCAATATATATATATATATATATATATATATATATATATATATATATATATATATATAATTTTATACATACATAATGAACTATATTATTTTCCTATAATACAGACATACCATACGTCTATGATGACAATCATAGAACGTAAATCCTGACCGTACCCGTAACTAACGTTAATTTTGCTATGCTTTGTGAATGATTACCTACAATTTGTATTTGTTTAGCTTGCAAACATTACTTATAGCGAGGAAGAAGTGTAGATTATATATTTTTCGAATCATTCATAAGATTGTTACAGAATCACCCCCTTTAATCTTATGGTCACTAGATTTCTAATATACCCCGATAATTTCTATGATGTGTAACTATATACACATTTGCACACGAACTAAACAAAAACGAGAGAACAGTGTCAAATTTGTTTAAATTCAAAATAGATTTAAATAACACTAAAATCTATAATTTTTTTAAATGCTTTTAAAAAATTTCGTTATAAATTTCGTTTTTTATTTTTTCAGCCGATTTTCTGTGCATAAAATATAATTGGCATCAAATAAGCAGTGCAAATTATGATTAAATTAACTACCTGCTAGACAATGAAACCCTAATTATTAGGAGGCATTCTATTATTAGTCTATTTTTATATGTTCCTGAGTATAACCAACTGAATTTTGGCGGATAGGCATATTATAATATCTATTCGCTATTAGTTTGACACTATTTACGCACCTTCTTGTTTCATGCAATACAAATTTGTGGCAACATATGGCCTATCCTCGCGTGCTAATATAGGCTTATAAATGAAGTATTGCAATCATAAAATGTGATCTGTGTTTTCGATCAATAGATTTTGGCTTATAAAATTGAAGATTGTCTATTCCAATTACAACAGAAGTTCAAGATTATGCTACGAATTTTCCCATTTAGCAAGGGACCTATAATCAATTTGATGCTATGCATTTTCGTTATCAGTCAACGCTTATACTATATAAAATTAACGATATATTCTTTAAATCAAGTTTGCGAGCTTCAAGTAAACACCAATCCCATTGTATTTAATCAGTCGCCGAACAACATAATAAAACTACTGCCAGTCGCAATGCACTGACGCGTTTCGACCTTCCATGATCATCATCAGAGTACGACGGCAAACTGACTATCGAAGATCAAACCGCATTGAATATATATGGAAATGAATAACTTTTAAATTGTATAGCCTATATATGTATATGTGGCGAAAGCTGCAAACAATTAATGTTCGCGGCAGCATAGAAATTGTGTAGCTGACATTTCCAGTCAAGTTCAATGTATGCGAGACTGCTAGATGTGAGAGCCGCATATCTAACTTTGATTTCCATATATATTAAATGCGGTTTGATCTTCGATAGTCAGTTTGCCGTCGTACTCTGATGATGATCATGGAAGGTCGAAACACGTCAGTGCGTGCGACTGGCGGTGATTTTGCTATATTGTTCGAAGACTGGTTAAATAAAATAGGATTGGTGTTTACTTCAAGCTCGTAAAGTTGATTTAAATAATTGTTACAATCACCCGTTCAATCAATTATTGTTAAATAATGATATATGTATGTATGCATATATATATATATATATATATATATATATATATATATTGCGTGTTTCTTGTGCATATTTTATACATGTCCTGCAAAAGTAAGTTAATTATATATATATATATATATATATATATATATATATATATATATATATATATAATAGATTTGAAGACTTATGTCAGGATTTTGATAATACGTATATTGTCAGTTTAAACTAAACATTGCATCGGGTAGTAAAAGAAATTCATCCTGTTGACCGATTTCGTCCTTATTGGAAACATTTCTGTACTCTTCAGAATATCCCGTGGACGGGATTCCAACTTAGGTACATTGGCTTCAAAGTCTGTGACTCTACGCTCTGCGCTACTCGTGCTTTGTACTTTAAGCAATTTTAACTCGTATACAAAGTTATAACTTTCTGGTTGGACTTCCCTTCAGGTTGAATCTATTTTTAATTTCATAATATCTGAATTTAAAACGAAATTCTGGTGCAATATTGAGTTCATAATGACAAGCATATATATACATACATATATATATATATATATATATATTCATATGTTTTAATTAGTATTTTTCGCGATATTGAATAAGTCAAATTTTTGCTAAAACATCTAGTTCATATTAGCAAAATATTTTTTATAGATCGAACATTTGGCACGCAATCGCTGTGGAAGATAACAAAAACTGCGTGCGATTGGTCTATTTGTTAGCTCTTCTTTTAATAGAAGCAAGTCAACGTATGTATTAATATGAAGCATAGTACTATTTCTTTGTTTTGGTGATGGACGTTCAGTTTCGGATCTATCCTACAATATCATTTTTGTTTGTTTGTTTTCTTCCTTTGATTATCCATCATGATATCTAAACAACATAAAAATTAAAAGTGCATCAATCGAATGTCGTATGATTTATGCATTGAGGGCAGAAGAAATTAAGTTTATACGAAAGGCCGCGATAAAATTCACGTGTCACAAAACACCTGTCTTTTTTGCCGCCACAATGTATTGTACTGCTATGACATTGAACTGCATTTCAGGGAAATGTTGCAGGTGACTATTGTACATGTATCGTGTTAGGTTAAATCAAAAGTACAACTATTTGTGTTAGCTCAATTTGGGCTAAACTTTCTGGTAGGGAAGTTGAAAATAGATTTTTGTGCTATAAACTTGTTAGCAGGTTTTTAATTAAGGTGAAATTATATTCTCGATGAAAACAATATTTGTTGCAGCATGTTTAATTAGTAAAAATGTTGGTTACTCTGTGCTAAGGATAATTATTCGCTACCTCGTACAAGCAACATTGTTTGTTTCTACGAGACCAATTTGATAATAGAATATTCTTCCTCTTAAGTATCACGTTTTTACGCAATAATATTTAAAGGCATCCGAGCTGTTTTGGATGTAGCATTGCCTTCTTTCTTCAACATTCTAGAAAAAAATTGTAAATCGCTGTCAATCAGCTATACTTGTTTCCGCTACAAGCTGGGATCCCCACTAAGCAAGTTATTCGATTTTAGCTACACAAAACTGATAAGCAAGCTTGCATTTATTTTTTCCCATTTATCAACTTAATTCTCAATTTATCTAATTTAAGCCTACATATCAACTTTATTTTCCGCCAATTAACCTGACTACCTTCCTTCTTAGACACAGCTATTCTTCGACCTATCGATCGATGGAGAAATAAGGATAGTGTGCATGACGCAGAAGCCATAGTTTGGCTAATGAATCGAACTGTGGCATCTGGCACCTAAGAAACAGGCACAACAGGTCATTCATAGCCACAAGAAATAATCAATCTGTTATGTTTTTATAGTTGACTTACAAACATTTGTATTTATATTATTAATACTGTAGCGAAGTATTAATTTTTAAACGCTCTTTTAATGATAATTTTGATCTCTCTACCTAACAACTTGCAACATACCTATCTTTCGTTTTCCCACGTACTTGATTTTTGCCTTATTGAATACCAGCCTACGGTCTACACACCTATTAATTACCTACACAAATTCATAACTAAATGCCTAAAAATATATAGCATGAACACTGCTGAGATTAAAATTTCACAAAAATTAAATTTTATTGCTGATGGTACAATAATGTTCAAGTTATGTGTCACAATGTTTCATTATTAACCTATACTACATAAAAGGTTTCCAGTCCGTTTATGCAGTAGCTACATTTACAAAGTAATCAAATACTTGCGCTATAGACAAGACAAAAAACCATACAATAGTTGAATAATATAATAACAATTGATTGCGCGAGTGGTGGTAACAATTCTGTAAATCAAGTTTGCGAGCTTGAAGTAAACACCAATCCCATTGTATTTAACCAGTCGTCGAACAACATAACAAAACTACCGCCAGCCGCAACGCACTGACGCGTTTCGACCTTCCATGATCATCATCAGAGTACGACGGCAAACTGACTATCGAGGATCAAACCGCATTGAATATATATGGAAATCAAATTTAGATATGCGGCTCTCACCTCTAGCAGTCTCGCATATATTGAACTTGACTGGAAATGTCGGATGCACAATTTCTATGCAGTCACGAACATTAACTGTTTGCAGCTTTCGCCACGTGTACATATATAGGCAATACAATTTAAACAATAATTGATTGCGCGGGTGGTGGTAACAATTCTTTAAATCAAGTTTGCGAGCTTGAAGTAAGCACCAATCGTGACTGCATAGAAATTGTGCAGCCGACATTTCCAGTCAAGTTCAATGTATGCCAGACTGCTAGTGGTGAGAGCCGCATATCTAAATTTGATTTCCATATATATTCAATGCGGTTTTATCCTCGATAGTCAGTTTTCCGTCGTACTCTGATGATGATCATGGAATGTCGAAACGCGTCAGTGCGTTGTGACTGGCGGTAGTTTTGTTATGTTGTTCGACGACGCCTATTTGATGAAATTCAGACTGTAAATTTGCTTCTTTTATATAAAATAGTTAAGTTAATCCGGATTTATTGGCATTTCCATAGCAGACCGATTAAAACGTCACTAGTTGCAATTATTTTATTCTTCTTCCCTTGTTTGTCAAATTGTGCTTAGAACGCTTGAGAAAACAGACATTTTCAGCTTCTTATAGAAATCGAACCCACAGACCTTGACAGGCTCACTTCCTATGTGTGTTTTTACTGGTGGACAAATCCGAGATCACAATCGCTCTAGGCTCCAGCAAATACCTGAAAGTCAAAGGAACCGATCCTTAACGCTGATGCTTTGTGGCAACAGCCTTCTTTAGTAGCATTACAATTAATTGGCATTTCGGCCCAGAATATGCATAAATTCATAAACGGAAATATTCACTACGAGCCTATGCATCAAATACACTACAATTTGCAATCATGTCAGTAGAATTTTGCCTCGTGATTTTCACATATTTTGAATTTCTTATTCATAATATACCATCGTATTTGAATATTGAACCCGGAATATTTTTTGTCAATCGCAGTGTAAACATACCTTCCGCATATTCTTCGCTTTGTCTTAACCTGACACCGCGCATACGATGATTTTTTAGGTGTCCCCGCGATCAAACCGAGCTTAATAACTTTTATGCGATGAGATGAATGTATCCTAATCGACTGAAAGTTCTCAATGTGACAACATAGCTGTTTTAGGCTCACCGATCTTCAAACTAGACGTTGCTCTGTCCTTCAACGGTATATACTGATACATTTTAATTCCTATAAACCACATGAAATTATGCTCATGTGACATTTATTTGCAATATCTTTGAAAGTTTTGTGTTAAGTGTAGAAAATTAAATATATTTGGTAAACGATATGGTAAATTACTAAACAAACTTTACGCTTCTCTTTGCTAATTCGAGGATGCAGCTTAAGACTTACCATTTTAAACGGCTGCATATCATGAAACCTCGTGAAATCGTGACTAGTGTCGAGAAGCTATAATATCTTTTACATTATTAATTTAGGCATTAAGCAAGATTTAATATTTTTTTGCGAAAAGATGGTTAGGTGCAATTGGGAGCAAAATTGATTAAATATAGAGACAGAGAAAATTTAAGCCCCAGTATTTACAACTTCAGATCAATTAGGAATTCGGAGGAGAAGCTTACTTTAAGCTTCATGCATATCATTGGTTCATATAACACAGAAAAAAATTTTCACTGCGCGCATTTTATCATTCCAATTTCGTTCACGAGTTTTCACATAATTTTTTTCTATTCGAGCCCTTAAGTAACGTCAATGTACTATGCTATCACTGCCAATAAGAATAAATTTAGCTTGCTGCACGTTTCATAGTCAATTTTTTTGGATTTGCATGCATACATCAAAACATACACAAATACCTGGATATATATATATATATATATATATATATATATATATATATATATATATATATATATATAGATATACACACATGTGTGTTTGTATGTAAATTTATATTTAAAATAACCACACACACTCATGCAGTAATAAATAGGCTTTGTAAAATCTTATTATATTTCTTAGTAGTTAATGCATGATTAGTCATCAAGCCGTAATCACCTGCATTCGTATGGGGCACACACCTGCCTATTTTTTGTGTTTAATCATATGCAGTTGGACACGTGGTATCCAAATCAATTTGGAATTAAGGTTATATTGTGCATTTTTGTACAGGAATTTCAGTTTAATGCGTCATTTATCGTGTTAATGGTTAACTTTACCTATCTTAAAAAAGAACTGATAAAGGTATTGATTTAAATGTTAGCAATAAGTGAATAGTGCTAATTCAATTGTAATACTAATTATAGCACAAAATATGAATTTGTTGCGTAATTTGAGATCTGGGGCGCAAATTGAAAAAGGGCAGCAATATTATGGTCAAAATTGAATAAAACTTTTATTAACAACAAATTATTTCAAGTAGCTACTTAATTGATTGATATCACCAGACAGCGCCACAATTAATTTTTAGGCTTAATAAACTGCCAACTGATTGCGTATTGTGTAAACATAGAAAGCGAGGCAAAACGTTATGATGTAATCATGTTTGCAATATTAAGATAAGCATCTATCCTAATTTATTCAAATAATTGTGTGAACCACTTGCACAATCAAGGATTGTTTATCTTTATGAGGTATGCACGTGTGGAGAAAGCTGAAAAAATCTTTTGCTCACGACTGCGAAGAATTTGTATAGCCAAAATTTCCAGTCAACTACAATGAATGCGCGTCTACAATGGATGAGAGCCACATATCAGATATCCTATGCCTTATATATGCATTTTGGTTTGATCCTCGTTAAACAGTTTGCCATCGTACTCTGATGAAGATCATAGAAGGTCGAAACGTGTCAGTCCGTGCGACTGGTGGTAGTCTGGACGTCTGGTTATATACAATGCGTTTATTGTTTGCTTCTAGCTCCTAAACATGATTTAAAGACATGTTACAACCACTCCCAGAATCATTGATCGTTTAATTGGGTTATATTTCATACTATTGTTACTATGAGGTAACATGTGTACACGAGTGTAGAGGTTCTTCAGAGACTTACGCTTAGTAAAACTGCTTCAATTATTCTGCCATGTTGCTTAAAATAATTATTGAAATGAAAGTAAGTTTTACGCATTTATGTATAGGAAGTGATAACGGAACATATATCCATTCATCTTACTTTTTAATCGAGTTTTTTTACCAAATTGTCAGATTGTTGCCATTTTATTTTTGATTTATACTTCTTCATTGTATCTAGACATTTTAAAATATAATTAAACGAACATTGGTTGCGCGGGTGGTGATAACAATTATTATAATCAAGGTTGAGGTCTTGATATAAACACCTGACCCATTAATTACTTACATATGTCAGTATAAACTAAGAATTGTATAGTGTAGAAAAGGCAATTCATCCAGTAGACCGGTTTCGTCCTTATTGGGAACTCATCATGTACTGGCCCGAATATGCCGCGGACAGGACTCGAACCTGGGCACGTCTGCCTCGGAAACTGGTGCTCCAACCACTGAGCCATCCTGCCGCATGATTTATTAATTTCTATATCGGTTTTCTTTTGGCAGTTATTAAGTATTAAGCAGGATGGCTCAGTAGTTAGAGCACCAGATTCCGAAGCAGACGTGCCCAGGTTCGAATCCTGTCCGCGTCAAATTCTGGCCAGTACATGATAAGTTTCCAATAAGAACGAAACCGGTCTACTGGATGAATTGCCTTTTCTACACTATACAAATCTTAGTTTATACTGACATATGTAAGTAATTAATGGGTCAGGTGTTTATATCAAGACCGCAACCTTGATTATAATAATTTTAAAATATACTTCGTTTAATCGTATTTGCGAACATTAGATGAGAGCCAATCAATTTTTTAAATAGTCTCATATCACAAAGAAATTTCTGTCAATCACACGGTCTGTTGGTTTGCTACATTTTGTGATCGTCATTAGAGCTCAACGACTAACTCATTAACGAGAATCAAACCGCAAAGGACATTAAATTTGCAGCATCATAAATTTGATTCTCACCTCTAATAGTCCGTCCTATATTTTACTTTGCTGAATAGTACTGGCCAGAAACTCCTATAGATGTATATCATATTGCGTATGGTTTTTTTATAAATTCATACTTTACTGCACACAAACACCAATAAAATATGGTGATATGTGGTCATCCAGGCTTACCTATAGGACCCCTCGTGAAATCACCAAGCTAGATTACAGTTCACTGTTTTCTTATTGGAGAGTACTCCGTTTATTTGCTTAGTATGTTCTTTCCGTCCATACCGATCTAGCCCAGGAATAATTTTGTATCTAGTTCTAATTCCTTCAAGAAATCTGTGAAACTGCTGAAAATTATTTTATCAGTCTTGGTAGATCCTTTTCCAGCCTACAAAACCACAGTTGTTGATAACATAAGCCTGTAACCAAGTCTATCTCTAAGTATTTGGAAAACTATATGTCTATCATATTTCCTATTAATTTTGTACTTCTAAATCGCAGTTCATTGATCACGACTGACTTTTGACATTTCGGTTTCAAGTCAGATCACATGTGTAAATTTTGCAACAAACTAGAGGTGCAAAACACACCTACAAAGGTATGCACTCACACGCTTAAACGATTCACAGACTTATACTCAATTCGTGTATACATGGCCATAAATATACATGTTACATTATGCATAGATAAATACTACTTGTTGCGGAGAACTAATATATATGCAAGTATGTATTAGGTGTTGCGAACCTAGTAACATATTAGTGCAATTGTGACCAGAAGGATAAACCAAAGACAACATGAACGTGCTTACTGGCGACTCATCAATAGAAGCCGGTATTACGCCCTTTAACCACTATATATTTTGGCGAGCAGATTGTAGCGTCCTATTATCCCACATTCCTCACCAAAATGTATAGTGGTTAAAGGGCGTAATACCGGCTCCTACTGATGAGTAGCCAGTAAGCACGAAATGAATGTGCATGAGATTATACTTTCCGTTCATGCTTTCTTTGGTTTATCCTTCTGGTCACAGCTGAACTTATTTGTTACTAGGTTCGCAACAAATAATGCATACTTGCAAGATGCATAGATGTATCTGCTAAGAAATGAATTGCTTAATAAGTCTTATTAAGTCTCATACGCATACACATTTTACTTCTATTCTTTTGTTTACATCCAATTCATTAAACATTTTTTTGTCTTTCTAAAAGCGCAAGAAGAGTGTTCGCATTGCCAGATTCCGCAATGCTCTGCTTCTTTTCGCGTATAGCTTTAAAAGGACATGCGCCTTGATTAAAGTGCGATTTTTCCAATAAATGTGTTTGACTATCGCAACTGTGTTTAATCTAAATACTCTTTAATTCGCTTCTTCAAGAGTCCGCCGATTCTATCCACGTATGAATTAAAATGTTGTACCGTTGGTTTTTGCGAAGCAGACGCTATGTAAAACATTAATTTGTGCTAGATATCTGAGTTGTCAATGTTTTTATAGTTCAAAGAGTAATAATTTAGGATGTTGAGACCCCTGTTAAAGGTAATGTTTACGTATCTTTCTTAGTTTTTGTGCTGCTTCCCTGTTTCTTTGTTTTTTTTGTCTTGTATACTAATAAATTTGTTTTGAGTAACATCAGCTCTTAACAATGAAATTCATTCTGACAGATTTGCTTCATTCTATAGGATAAAGTGTGTATCAAATTTCGATTCTGCAAAACTGGGACTGTGCCATGATAATCGATATACTATTCGGTTCATGTATGCTTACGGTATATTTTCCTTTTGATATTGCAATCTTTCTTCCTAATATCAATATGACAAGAGCTGACAGTGCATCCGACTGAAAAAATTGCATAATAACCTGCCAAACGATTGCGTATTACGTAAACATGGAAAGCAAAAAAAATGTTATGTTTCAGTAATCATGTTTAAAAAATTAAGATATGAATGTATCCCACTTTATTCGAATACTTGTCTGCACCACCAGGGAAATAAATGATTGTTTAACTGTTTAAGGTATGTCCGTGTGGCAAAAGCTGAAATAATGTTTTGCTCACTACGGCCAAGAATTTTTGCAGCCAAAATTTCCAGTCAACTAAAATGAATGCGGTTCTATTATGCATGAGAGCCGCTTATCAGTTATGCCACACCTTGAATATGAATTTTAGTTAGGTCCTCATTAGTCAGTCTGCCGTCGTGCTTTGATCGATACCGTGGAAGTAAGAAACGTCTATGTACATGCGAATGCATTTTGTTTGGGTACGTCGTGCTACGGGTTGGATACAATAAAATTAATGTTTATTTTAATCATACAAAAACATTATTTAATGAATTGTAATTACCACCAAGGAAACTAACGATTTTCATACATCTAGTGAGACAGGGGGCGTTTTTCAATGTTGTAAGGTGTTTATTTAGCCATTATTTCTATTTGTAGATTATTTATGAGAAAAACAATTGTGCATTGGCTCTTGGCAACAAAAAACATTAATACGCTAATTTACACATTGGAACATCATAATATCTCCAAAATATTAGCTGAAAATTGTTTTGGTCTATTTCAATAAATATTTTCACTTTTCATTAATATTGATTCTTTACATAGGGGTTTCTTCAAACCAATTATTCTTATCTTTTAATTTTCTTATTTACTGCACACTGTTGTTAGGTTTGCAGAAAGGAATATTTGTGGTCGATTCATAGGTTTTACGTAAAACTTCATACCTTGATCAATTTATATAGAATAGAAAGGCAAGAATGAACGTTTTGGCTATACCGATATATTGTTTTGTTCAAATTTTCAACAAATTCACAATTGTCACCTCGATTGTCATAAATCTAACGCTTTATGTTTCAATTTCATTTAAAGCTATACAAATTTCCGATAAAATTTGTTAAACAGTCGTTTATTTTCTAATCTTTTCTTTTCCAACCGATAAAGTCTTAAATTCTCTTGAACAGCTTTATACAAATAGAGAAGCAGAACGTTTTATTAGATAGTGAAATCCGTAGTGTGTATCCTGATCAAAAATGATGGCATAATATACGTGAAAAGAGAAAAAAACACTCCCTTTTATCACTTGTGTCTTTAATCCAACAGCTTTACTTCATGGAATCAATCTGCCGAAACGATATTTCTAATCAGATAGGCTTCTGTCTAATAACTTGTGTTAAAACCTTCCACTTTGACATTCTTGTGTTTTCTCGAAAAATCTATCTATGCAGCTGAGGAATATTATCCACAGTATTTAGTTTCGCATTGAAACTGATATCAGTGAAAATGGAGGAGCATTTCTTGTTGCTGTTACACTCGTTTTCACTGTTGTTTTCGCTGTTGGTGCAGTTGGTGTTATTTTTGTAGTTTTAGTGTATCTTCTAATACAATAAGCATAGTTTCGAAACTTTAGCATTCTGTTTTTGAAACATTTTACGAAGAGTCCACAAGCTGGTTTTATATTAAGTATTCTTGTGAGCATTTTATTATAAACTTTCCTTGTTGACAGTTGTTTTAGTGCTTTTCCTCAAAATATTACAGATAAAGTGTGATAGAGTAATTAATTACATTTATGAATCCTTCTAGAGTAACTTACTAATATTATCTCATTTTAAATTACATGGAAGAAAATAGTGGTATATATTTATGTATATATATATATATATATATATATATATATATATATATATATATATATATAGAATTTATGTTAATTTTTACCAGGCCTGATCTTGGAGTTTATCTTTTTTACAATGTCTGCCTGGCCACGGGTTTTTGTAATTTTTTGACAGTATGCTTGACTTTGAATTGGTTCTTCATCATCTACTTGTCGAATCCTGCTAGCTAGAGAACAGAACAGTTTTATTGATATGTCTGATGGTTTCATCACTTCCATAAACTACTTCCCATTGATAGTTAATTTCTCTTCCTTTACAGAAATTAGAATTTATTTCAAGTAAAAGTTGAAATTTAGGTATTTTGCGAGTCCACTTTTTATCTCAAGGACACGGCGACTCGCGTTTTGTGTGTCATCAGAACAATTGAAATTCACGAATTACTTTCTCAAGGATTATACAATAAATGCAAATTACATGGTTTTTTTCGCAATATCCATGACAATCATGCGTACTTGAGGTTCCACTTTTTCTATAATCAAGGTTTCGATCTTAATATAATCACCTGACCCATTACGTACATACATTTGTCAGTATAAACTAAGAATTGTATTTTTTAGAATGGGAAATTGATCCAGTAGACAGATTTCGTCCTTATTGAGAACTCATCATGTACTGGCCACAATTTGCATACACAAGTTTTCATTTTTTTCCTGATAAATTTGACATATCCCCATGGCCTTATATGATCGCACTTGTCACTAGACATAACCTGTGTTGACTTCACTTATATCGTTTATGCGTATACCTTCAGAATTAAATATAATGGTGTCTTCCAGTCTAGATTTAATTATCCCTAATTCCGCAGTCAGTGTGTTCATTTGTGCAAACAAAATTCTTACTATGTTTTGCAATCCGCCATAAGTCATTTTGATCAACAAAAATGTTTTTTAAATTTATTTTTTATAAGATTTTTTTAGTATAAAGCGCGTCCATCTAGTAAAAAATACAAATATTTATCTTAATTCGTGCATTTCTGCGAGGACTTTCTATTGTATTATCGTCAGCCTTACATAGTACCATAGGGGCGTTCTATCATCAAATTAGGCTTCTGCTACACCGTGCTCAATAAACTTTTGCACATATGGTAGTTTTTAGCCAATAGTATAAAACAAAATATTATCAGAAAAATGCATGTCGGTTTTTAACACAGTATCCTAAAAAGTAAGATAATTCAGCTTCGCAAATATTTTTTTGTCAATTCCATTACATTATTTGGATGTATCACTCTCAAAAGACATCAATTGTCATTAATACTTGTGTAGGTTTATATACGCGTCCGGAACAGCAATGAAAAATAGAGACATCATGGATAGGCGTGTATGTTAATTCATAAGGCTTTCTTACAGTTATTCTTGAAATGACACTTTAGTGGAGTACACATATGTGTTTATAGGTTATTGTGTGCGGAGAGGAGTGACATGGATAAGTTTTCGTATACATTTCAGTATTTGACATTAGGCATGAAGACCGGATTTTAGTGCAGACAATAAAAAATTCTTTATGAATTAAAATAAATATAAATTGATCTATCTTGAATGAGGACACCACATTTGCCCCAAGTTGTTTTTCCCTGTGCGTATTGTGTCAACCCTGAAGATGAGACTAGATATAAGGTCTCGAAATATCGGAACTAAAAGAGTGGAAAATTTTGTTCCTACGTCATTTTCAGACAATCAACTGATGAGAAACTCAAAAATGATGGGAAAAGTGAGAACCCATCAATCAAAGCCAATAATTGTTGCACCTGCAAATAGACAGGATTCAGGATTTTATCGACCTACGAGTGCTATCAATTGTCCCGCACAAGAAAAATGCGTTTAATTCAACTTTTGGGTTTATATATGTTTGTACCGTTACTTTTGCGCTACAATTGGTAACATTAAATACAATTAAAATATTTACCATAAATAAAGAAGTCTAACTAAAGTTTCAGATTCTCTAAATTTCTATCTTTCTTACTATCTATTTCTCTCTTGCTCTATCTCTATCTCTCTCCTCTCTCTTTCTCTCTCACTATTGCTCCCTCATTTCTAATCTGAAAGCAAAACCGCACGGCCATTTATGCACGGACGTCAGATCCGCCCGTCCGATATGCGGTAAAAAGCACGAAATATCGAAATTATATGAAAACGATTCAAACAGTGTTATGGTTATATTTATATAGAACATAAACAGTTTACTCTCGATAAGAAGGACCATAAACTATGCAGAAACTCTAAATATAAGAATGAATAATTTTCAGCAGGTATGGTTACGAAAAATTACGCACATAAAAAAATTGATTGATATATTGGCATCAAAATAGGTTCTAATGAAGTAGGATCATTAGATAAACATTCTTGTTGTTGAAAATGGGGATACTAGTTATCATAGGTTTACTGGGCAATAGGAGAGTAATAAATAACTTTTTTTAAATATAGTATGACTTTCAGAAAATGTAGTGATTGGCAGATAAAAGGGCAGATATCCAAATATGAAATAAATCCAACAGTTCTAATTTACAGACTGATAGAAAGACCAATAGATAAACAGATAGATAATTAATTTAATCGGAAGACCGTTTTAGAAAATGTTTGGCAAATTGATCACACAATATTTTAGAACGTTATACAAACAATATTAGCATAACATTTCTACCTTTGCTAAAAATTTGCCCTTTAGATTGTATGAATAAATCGTAAATTGAGAGATAAAATAATCTGGGACCATGAATATGTAGCGAATAATAAAAGTGTTAAAAATTAATTAGGTATATTAAATTATCATAAGTTAAATTTATGAAATAATCCTTAAAATTATACATTATATTCTGATAAAAGCATCAATGTGGAGATAAATCTTTTTTAAATAGATCATGTGATTTAGAAATAATTACTGGCAATTGAAATTTTAATAAAAAATGTTATAAACATAACATTTTGTTCTGGTTGAATTGAGTTCGTTTGTTCTTCCAAAATATAATGAAAACTCACAAAAATATTTAAAATCACACTGTTGCTTATATTTATGTATATAGATGCATAAATGTATATGAGTTGTACATGTATATTTGTACTTTTGATAAATTATATAAGGTCTGTTTAAGATTATGATATATATATATATATATATATATATATATATATATATATATATATATATATATATATAATGATTTATTTCAGATATGTTGACATATATTTATATACAATTATTTCCATGAGTTGGTTAACTTTGTAACGTGCTTTTTATTAGTATTGGTTAGATATATAGTTTTTCCGTATTTAGTCTTAACCTAAGAGTCGCTCTGGCTTTCACTCTCTTTCTATCGAGGTAACTTGCAGTCGTTGATTTATGCATCGGGTCATATTTGCACTACTTGTTACTAGGTACGCAATACCTCATACGCAATTGTATATAGAATAGCTCTCCGCCTAAAATCGGTATCTGACCCTCAACTTTGTCGGTTTATTACAGTTTTGAGATTGAACTTTAATTACCGTGAGGTCGCAACATTGCACTTACAACACGCATGTTCTATAATTTCTCTCTCCCCTTCCAACATTCTGCACACTATTTGTGATTAGGTATACCGGGAAATTGAGATAACTGCAATTATATTGAAGTAAAGTTTGGTCTGCCATTTGCAGGATATATATTTAGAAATACATATATATAAATATATATATATATATATATATATATATATTTATAAACAGGAAGAAAAGTACATTATAAATATATAATTATAAATACACTGTGTAATATTTGAAGGCAATGGACATAATGAAGAATATATATATATATATATATATATATATATATATATATATATATATATATATATTCTTATAATTAGGAAAACACAAATAACAAAGTGGATAAAGGCCATTTATTTCGTGAATACTAATCATCTCTTATACAATCATACATATTTATACATTTTGGGTTTTCAATTGATTACGCTAGTGGTAAAAAATCTGACTCGTTTTACTGCTGTTTCTTGTTTTGGCTAGTTGGTGAGTGTGTATGCGTTTTTGTTTGTGTGTATGCGTGTTTGCATGTAAAGGTCATTCTCACAGTATTGCAAAGTGATGTCTGAGATCTGGTCATTATTGTTTTGATAGCATGAGAATTAACCATTTGTACGCATTGTTCACTGTTACATATACAAGTGCTATTTTTCCCAGTATAGTTGATCGTTTCACCTTTTTGCGCAAAGTTGTCGTTTTCACATGGTAACAGCGCCAGTGTAGATTGCAGTGTTAAACGCTCACATTGTTTGGAGACTTCTGTCATCGTATGCGCCTCTGTTATTTCCACTTCAGTTTGATGCCAATCCGATTGTATGTTTGTTGATTCTAGTCGAGGGTCTGTTTGTTGTTGGCTGGATACTAGTAGATTGTTGTTGAATTTTGTTATTCTTGACCAGTCGATAAGAATTTCATGTTGATGAAACTTTTGAATATTAAGGTCAGGTGCTTGTTGTTTTATGTAAAGCGCTTCATAGATAAATAACAATTTTTCTGATTTTGCTTTATGTAGAATTGTGAAATTGGTCGAATTGACAGGGTGCCCCGATACCAATATATGATCGGAAATAGCTGATTTTCCTAACAGTGCCAAGCCTTTGTCAATCAATTTCTGTGGCAAATATTGCTGGATTCTGCTTATCAATTGCTTCTTCGTACGTCCGATATATGTGCAACCGCACATACATGAGAATTTGTAGACTAAGAATGATTTGGAGAGAATTAGCAATTAATCTTTGGCTTCCAACCTCATGATTCTCCGTGTACTAAATGTCATATTAACTTTAACACTGAGAAAGTTGTCCCTAGTTATTCTATTCAGCCGCCGTGCAATTATTGAGGCTGGTACGTCGCCTCTAAATGGTAAGTTTAGGAAAACCTGCTTGACGGTATCTTCTCTAGTACATAATCTGCCGTGGACTGATGTTTACATCAATGAAAAGCTCTGATTAGTTGTTCATTAGCAGAATTTTTCTGAGGTAGCCCAGTTCTTCCTCAATCTTTTGTTCAGAGCAGATCTTTCTGATTCAGCTATTTCCGATCATATATTGGCAACGGGGCACCCTGTCATTTCGACCAATTTCACAATTCTACATAAAGCAAAATCAGAAAAATTGTTATTTATCTATGAAGTGCTTTACATAAAACAACAAGAACCTGACCTTAATATTCAAAAGTTTCATCAACATGATATTCTTATCGACTGGTCAAGAATAATAAAATCCAACAACAATCTACTAGTATTCAACCAAGAACAAACAGGCCCTCGACTAGAATCAACAAACATACAATCGGATTGGTATCAAACTGAAGTGGAAATAACAGAGGCGCATACGATGACAGAAGTCTCCAAACAATGTGAGCGTTTAACACTGAAATCCACACTGGCGCTGTTACCATGTGAAAACGACAACTTTGCGCAACAAGGTGAAACGATCAACTATACTGGGAAAAATAGCACTTGTATATGTAACAGTGAACAATGCGTACAAATGGTTAATTCTCAAGCTATCAAAACAATAATGACCAGATCTCAGACATCACTTTGCAATACTGCGAGAATGACCTTTTCATGCAAACACGCATACACACAAACACAAACGCATACACACTCACCAACTAGCCAAAACAAGAAACTGAAGTAAAAACGAGTCAGATTTGTTACCACTAGCATAATCAATTGATAACTCAAAATGTATAAATATGTATGATTGTATAAGAGATGAATAGTATTCACGAAATAAATGGCCTTTATCCACTTTGTTATTTGTGTTTTCCTAATTATAAGAATACTGTGTTAAATTTAAAAGGAATGGACATTATAAAGAATATATATATGCAGTTTTTGAGCGAGTGTTTTCATGTGTTCCATGCGTATGCATATTTAGAGTTTCGTTACTAAGACAAATTCTTTGTTTAAAACCATTGGTAAGTTAACAAAATCTAAAATATAAATAGAACTGTTTCCACATTTCTCATCCAAATATATAGTGATTAAAGGGCGTAATAACGGCTCCTTATAATGAGTCGCTAGTAAGCACGAAACGAATATGCATGAGATTATACTATCCGTTCATGCTGTCTTTAGTTTATCCTTCTGGTCAAAACTGAACTAATTTGTTACTAGGTTCGCAACACCTAATACATACTTGTTTCGGAACGTATTTACCACAGTCGCTTAAATCTGCTATTGTGAGCAGAGGCCTGAGGATGATATGGGAAACTCCATATCGAAAAGTAGCCAGTTAACGAAGATTAGATTGCACCTCACTTCCAGGGGCTAGTATGAACGATATTGAAGCCTTGTGAAAAAGGGGATGAATATGCACCCAGCCCGATCGATGACATAACAGATGCCTGCTTGGAAATGGAGATCAATCCGATCTTTGCGAAACTGAAAGTTCAAAGCGAAAATCCGCGATCGCAAATCACGGAGATACAAAATATCACGTTGTTCCATAATGTTGCGTAACAAAATATAGTTGACTTGTAGAACGTTTGCGATTAGATTATTAAGAATAGAACGCAATTTGTCATAAATGAAACATTACCTAGGATATCAATCTAAGTATTCATATCTCTTACTGTATTAAACTTTACGTGCATCAGTGAAAATAAATACGAATAGGTCTGAGTTTCGTGCACAGAATGTTTCAAATGAGCCTAAAAGTATCTGATAAAATATACTAGGGGAGCCACTTGACGTGTATTTACTGTGCATCTGATGACGCTTCCTCCTCGTTTCTAAGGTGTTTGAGTCATCAGACTCATGCCTTAATACTCGCTCTGGAGCTCATGCATGTTTACATTTCCAACAGCCATCAAAGAACCAAGAAGGAGCATGAAAACTAATGTTTCCAGGAGAGCTACTGTAACATTCGGCAAGTACCGGTAAGATCCATTAACATATTTCACCAAGTCTTGTAAGTATTGGTTGCTTGTGCGACCAGACATTCAGATGATTTTAAGATAATGTCACAGATAATGGTCTATATCCTAATAGTTACGAAAGTGTACTCATTCGAGTTATTGAATAAGTAATCTTATTTTATTAATGTTAATATTGCACTTAACCGTACTATCATCAAGTATATTTTAGACAGGTGGATAAATCATTTGCTATTTTATGTGTAAGAGAGTCTTTTGCTTTAAGTTTCATTTTCATTTTCTGCCAAAATGCAGTTATTGAATGCCTTCCATATTGATTTTTTGCTTATTTAAATTAACAAGCGTTAACATTCGGACTTCGTCTAGAAAATATGGTATAATAAATTTGTAATAAAAGTGCTAGTAAAACAATTTATAGTTTCCGCACCCCGCCACCCCCAATATTTTTTCATCAAAAAAATTATTTACAATTTTTGTAGCTGGAAATTTTGATTAAATCGTTTTAATTAGATTAAAATCCTATAAAGTGTGACTGTTAAAGTTCACCATGCCAATACAGAGTTGTACTTTAAAGAAGAAATATAATCTGTCCGCGTTTCAATTTCCTGTATCTTGTGCTTTTCGAAAAAATATATATTTGTTCATATTTGGATATCATTGGAGAAAATAAGAAATGCATATTTTCTGTATCCAGCAAAGATATATTTTTATTTTTGCACCTGAGAAAATTATTAAGAAATATATTTAAATTCAAAAATATGTTCGTATTTATCTTTAAATTATTTTGTGGACAATTGTGTGAATTGTTGGGCTAAAACAAAAAAAAATTTACCAAGCTGAAAACAAGAAACTTTTAAAAATTTTGAACAGCTTTTGCTCGCACAATTCGTTGATTTAGATAATTTTATTCCCTAAAAGTATGACAATTTTAAAATCCAGTTTAGTTGGCATGACGAGCCGATTGCTTTAAGAAAAAAACAAAATAGTTTCCACTCAGACATTAATTAAAACTATTTAGTGGTAGGATATTTCACCGTTTCTTTCTTCTACAGAAAGTCATACGATATGCTGTTGCTATCAGGTGTACTTATGCTTCTTACTGGTGAGTAACTTGTATGCCCCAAAACTTATGTGTAAATCGGTGCCAATATTTTTGTAGTTATTACTGCACGTCTGCATGGAATTATGTGAATCAAATTGCTTCTAAATAAGACGCGTCTAAAACGGTCGGAACACTTTAAATAGCCTTGAATTCGAATCATTTAATTTGTACCTTTGGATATAAAGTATATAAAAAATATTGTTCAGTTACACTTACTGACGTGTTAGCAACTTCATTAGGCCTCAACAGGCCACAAATATAGATTGACTAATAAAATGTAACAAATTTATCGTTCATGCTGTGGCTTTAATTTGTAGCAAGCTCACGTGACTGAATTTTAAATACTGTTTTCAATGTCGTCACGAAATTTACCTATTTGTAACGAGCGTGTTCAAATATGGCTAGAAAGATATGCTAAATTCAACGTGATCAAAAGGTGTACTCACATAAGTCTACAGTATACTCGAGAATAATGTGGATAAGGCTGGTACCGTAACAATTAAAATAACGTGTCTTTTAACTGGGCTTTGATTTTTGTCATTCAGTTCTGCGCTATGAATCTAAAACCGATAAGGATTTCAAAACGCACCAGCCCTTGTTAATAAACGAACATTTGTTGCGCGGACGGTGATATTTATTTTATTCAAACCCCATTATGTGCTTACATTTTTTACTATTACTTGAGCATTGTATAAGGTAGAAAAGGTATTTCATCCAATAGACCAGTTTCCTCCGTATTGTGAAATCTTAACGTAATATTCAGATTCTGCCACAGAAAGTGTTCGAACCTAGTCCCGTCTGTTGCGGTCTCTATTGCTCTAATCATTGAACTACTCTTCCGGCAGGGTTTATTTATATAAAGGAACTGTTGTTTGTATCGAGTTTGAAATTTTTTATTTAATTAATAGTACTTGAAATGAACGATTATTTTACCATACTGTGCGAATGTTAAGAAATATATTATTTTATTGATGCACAAAATCAATAATAATTATGCGTTTGTATACGGCATAAAGAGCTCAATTACAATTAAATACTGTTTGTTGCGAAGAACTAATATATATGCAAGTATGTATTAGGTTTTGCGAACCTAGTAACAAATTAGTTCAGTTGTGACCAGAAGGATAAACCAAAGGCAGCATGAACGGAAAGTATAATCTCATGCATATTCGTTTCGTGCTTACTGGCGACTCATCAATAGAAGCCGGTATTACTTTCCGTTCATGCTGCCTTTGGTTTATCCTTCTGGTCACAACTGAACTAATTTGTTACTAGCTCAATTACAAGTTAGTTCATAAATGTCCATCAGGATATACCCAAATTTAGCAAAAGAAATTAGTGGAATCCTTTTTAACACACAACTGTCAATTGCTTACTGACTTCTTATCTGTATGAGACAGTACTATGAGCAGTAAAGTTAGATTTAGGTCCCCCGCATGCCAATGGGCGGCGACAACATGTCTATTATAAAACTGATTGTATGGCTGGTCCGCCGTTATAATAGCCACTGCCGTCATTAACCAAGTTTAAAAATAATATCCGAACAGGAATATGTATCTCGATATCGAAAGTATTACATCATGTAGAACATGTGAATGGATGATTAAAGCACCAATATTTTTACTTCTATTGATTGAAGGAGTCATAATTTTAAAACTGTTTAGTAGAAAAGTAACTAAAAAATTGAGTTTCGCCTTCGTTATGTAAATTAAGTATGGGAAATAATTCGGCCTACGTGAATAAAATCAATTAAAGATATTTTTTAGTAAACAAATGATAACATTAAGCCGATCCGTCATTTTATTCTAGACATTGAACTTACAATTGAACTTAAAATTACTTTCGCTTGAATAAAGATTTAAATGTTGATTTAAATATTGCAGTGCTGTCCTTTTTGTTTTTATTTACGCCACCATTTTCTTCTCCGGGACAATTGATAGCACTTTTAGGTCGGTAAAATCTTGAATCCTTTACATTTCCAGGTGCACAAATTTTTAGATTTTATCGATGGGTTCTCACTTGTCCTTTCATTCTGAAGCCCTCCATCGGCTGCTTGTCTGAAAATGACATTGGAACAAGATTTTCCACTCTTTTTTGTGGAAAATCTTAGGTTTTAAATGTTTGAATAAAAATCCATCTGCCTGTTGCGAACTGTGTCTACTTTAAGCGCAGTTCTTCCGTTATTAATTTAAATCAAATTTCTTCCATTTGAAAGATGACCACTTCGTTTTGCTACTATGGGTTATGGAATACGTTGTCAAATAATGTTCCAAATTCAAATGCAGTACCTATCATAAAGTTACATTTAGAGAATGAACATGAATTTTCCCTTATTTTGTGGATGTATTATGGACGCTTGATAATTTATTTTAATTTGTTCATCAATACATCCTGATTCTGAATAGGCAAATAAGTTAGAAATATTATTAAGATGATATAGACTTGTTGAATACTTTAACTCAAATCGCTATTCCTAGATGACATTCAAAGTGGTGACATTTAACCTTGATATTGCACACATGATATAAGTTCTGCCCTATACTAGTACTTGGTTAAACAGCGTAACCTTTTGAAAGATAGGTTAAACAGACTCCAGTCTTCTTTTTCCTAATCACAATTATTTTAGTTAGATTAGTATTTTATATGCTCCGTAGATGAGTTTCTCTGCATACGCGTTAGACCACAAGTCGTTTGAAAACTGAAGTATAAATTTATTGCTTCCATTCATTTGTTTGTGTATTTTATTGATTTTTTACAAATAAGACAGATTTTTGCTAATTTTATTTAACATAGAAAGAAAATTATGATTAAACTTTTCTAAGCGATGAAGAAACATAATTTATATGGGCAAAACAATTTAACTATAATTGATTGCGCGGGTGGTGGTAACAATTCTTTAAATCAAGTTTGCGAGCTTCAATTAAACACCATTCCCATTGTTTTCAATCAGTCGTTGAACAACGTAACAAAACTACCGTCAGCCGCAACGCACTGACGCATTTCGACCTTCCATGATTATCATCAGAGTACAACGGCAAACTGACTATCGAGGATCAAACCGCATTGAATATATATGGAAATCAAATTTAGATATGCGGCTCTCACCTCTAGCAGTCTCGCATACATTGAACTTGACTGTAAATTTCGGCTGCACAATTTCTATGCAGTCACGAAAATTAACTGCTAGAGGTGAGAGCCGCATATCTAAATTTTATTTCCATATAAATCAACACGTTTGATCCTAATCAGTTGCCGTCATCGGTGATGATAATGAAGATCGAAACACGTAGTGCGTTCGTTTCGTTGGTTTTGACATGTTGTTTGACAACTGGTTAAAAACAATGGGATTGGTGTTTACTTCAAGCTCGCAAACTTGATTTAAAGAATAATTTATATTTGTTTGATTAAAAAAGTTTAATATGATTACAATATGTGTATCCTATTTTTCATTTTCATTAGCAGGCTTTATTATCTGACATAGTCTAGTTTCTTATACGAATAAATAAATCAACTTAGTTATAAAAAATTATGGCATATATTGCATAACTCAAAAGTCTGATTCGGCATCCTATTGTTCAGATATCACTTATAAAATTTCCAAACAAAGGATTCCTATTAGCAATGGATGATTACCTAGAAAAGATTGCAAGTAACAAAGTTATTATACTTACCTATGATAAATCTCATAATTACCGCACCAATTTTACCACTATACCGACAGAAGCATGCACAAAAAGGGTCTTTTCACTATGCAAAAGTAAATAAATATTACGTTCAATTTTACTAATAGATTCGATCGAAAGCAGTATTTTATAATTTTTTTAAAGTAAAAAACATCTTCATAAATGATTTCGAACAGAGTCACTTAACTTATTCGTGTGTTTTATATCCAAATGAATGTTGTGCATCATAGTCTATGGTAATTTAAAATTGCTGCTGCAGATGATGTCACGTATAAAACGACATCAGGCGGGTTGATATGACTGGTTTACGCCGCGACCTGATCAAGTTGATTGTTAAAAATCAAAGTTAATAATTTTTTAGTTCGTACGTGAGTTTGCTTGTGAAACTTCAGTCACTTAAGTGGTTAATGCATAAGCGAATGTTTGATTCCCAATATATTGCACATATAATATTTCGACGATTCATGAACTATAAAATAACCGAATTTTTAATTATTTTCAGAGCGGAATTTACATTGTCGTAATAATAATCTTGTATTTAAGCAAAGAAAATTTGATTAATATCGTGGACAAAAGAACTAAGAGAAAATTTGACCATAACAGACACGCAGTCATCTATTTTCGCACAAATAAAAAATTGTCCCTCTTATTTTCTCTTATTTTTAAACATAATGGCAGTAAAATAACATATTTTTAATATTGGCATAAACTAAATAATGCTTAATTCAGCAACTGCTTTATCACAATTAATAAAAATGTAAGTAGTGACCAAAATTATTTTAAGTGATCAATCCCACATAAATTTCATTTCAAGCAAATCGGCTTATCCTTAATATCATCAAAATGCTATTTGAATATAATTCTAAGATAAACAACATATTATTTCCCTTAGATTAAGCTTTCTATGGATACACGAGCGTTACTCACCTAAGAAAGTGTTCATAAAGCCAGTCTATTATAATTATCATAACACTAAGGCCAAGCAAAACGGGGAAGCGATTTTGGAATAAATTTTTCGTTAAGATATCTATTTATTGCCATTTATTTTTAGTAATAAATAAAACCTGAACAAGTGTGCCAATGCAATACATCCAATAGTTCTTTGTTTTCTTCTATATAATGGAGCAAATCACATTAAACAAGGTTTTTGAACATTTTTCAATTTGTAATCATCATTAGCACAAACATTGATAGAAGTAGAAAACACAAGGAAATAATTTAATAATTCACATCTAACGTACAATTTTTATTCCGTGGAAACTTTTACAGACAAACTGACGTCATAGGAATTGATAGTCCTCTTGGATCAGTCTTAGCAAACATTTTTGAAACAAGTGGATTAAAACCATTTATCAATGTAGCCCATACGTACGGACGCTATGTTGACGTTCCTTTCATGGTAGTTGCAAAGTATGAGCATAAAATGCGCTGATAAATCACATAAACAGGTTTGACCAAGCAATCAAGTTTGCACTAGAAGAGGAAAAAGTGGGATATCTATCATTTATGGATGTAGGAATAACGAGAGTTGGACGAGGAACCATCTTAATGTGGGCTTACAAGAAATGAGACTGATCTGAGCAGTAAATTTCTTATTTAATTAGTGTATCAACAGATTACAAAAAAAACTCGTACTTAATTGTGTCACACTAATATGCAGGAATTCTTCACCTAATGAAATTTAAAAGGAGCTACACCTGCTTCGCGAAACGCTGAGAAAAAATGGATATCCTGACTGGTTTATCAAATATAATTTGGGAAAAATTAATAAAATCGAGACCAATTTGGAAGAAAAAAATGCCTCACAGATTAACCCTAATTGTTTCCTTTGGAAGGGATATTCCAGCTAAGTTTTTTTAAAAGAAAATGAATTCGAGTAGCATAAGCTCAGTCTCCATCAATACACGCGAGTTTTGTGTTAAATACAACAAAAATATGCGAATCAATGAAATAGCCAGCATTCCAGTGACATCAATACCTTTATTTGTTTACAAATTTCAAAATATCTGAGTGATGCACAAGCAACGCCCTGCACCTATGTTGACTAGGTGTTGCCCTTCAGGTACCAAATGCAGAAAATCAATCAATGATTGCGCGGGTGGTGGTAAAAATTCTTTAAATCTAGTTTGCTCGCTTGAAGTAAACACCAATCTCATTGCATTTAATCAGAGACAAGTGAGAACCCATCAATCGAAGCCAATAAGCAGAGCACCTGAAAACGATCAAAATTCAAGATTTTACCGACCTAAGAGTGCTATCTATTGTCCCGCACAAGATAAATGCGGTCAAATCCACAACAAGAAGGACAGCACTGCGCACGAAAGTTTATCATTCAAATTATATTTAACCAGTCGTCGAGCAACATAGAAAAACTACCGCCAGTCATACGTGACGGTAGTTTTGCTAGAGCGTTTGACTAAATGCAGTAACAGAAATGAGTTAATAATTTATGACGCGCTATGATTATAACAACTGCAGCCCTATTTATGCAAGCAGAAAAACATGTTCGAGCTATCGGCCTGAAAGTGATATGTTGCAAATATATGGCTGATCGTTACCCAATATCACACCCTAACCACCATTTCAATTTTATGCTTCTTTCGCCCTCCAATAATTTATAATTATGATCATGTTTAGATAGACATTGTGAAAATGATCAAGAAGCGTTTCACGTACCTGACATATATTTTTATCTGTGCACATGTGAATTATACTATAAATATAAAGTCCGTTAGGGAATCTACAAGCTGTTGCCTACATGCTCTATTTGAATACATCAAAACTGCAACCATTTTACAAAAAATATTTCTATACATATTTAAGATATGGTGATGACACGTTCATAATTATAACTGATAATAAAGAAATAAATGACACGCTTAAAGATTCTAACAACATAGACTTCTTATCCAGTTTGCTCGCGAGTACAAAAAGCCTTAACTTAACGCACAGTTTTACGTTGACGTATTGCTATTAAGACAGGAAGATAGTAGCCTAAGAAGAAAAATATTTTGAAATAAAACAATGTCTGGACCACACATTCATTACTACAGTGCTGTCCAAATTTCACAAATGAGGAATATAATGTGTGGTTTACTCTATAGAATAAAGACTATCTATTCGGAACAATTTCGATGTCAAGAACGAACGTTGCTGAAAACCATTAAATTAGAATTCTTTAATTCAAGTTTGCGAGCTTGAAATAAAAAACAATCCTAATATATTTAACCAGTAATCGCACAACATAGCAAAACTACTGTCAGTGACATGCACTGACGCGTTTCAAACTTCCACGATCATCATCAGAATAGCAAGGATCAAACCGCTTTACAAAATTAGATATCTGGCTCTCACCTCTAATAGTCTCAAAAAAATTGTAATTTACTGGACGTCGGCATTTAAATTAGAAAATAGGTATTCGAAACGATATTATGAAGCAAAAATTAAATATAAACAACGTCATAATAGCATTGAAAACTTATCCAACCAAAAGACGATGTGTATCAATATACCTTTTCAAGAGAACGCAACATTTGACATATTTACATGAAGAATTAAACAATCCATGACTTCTTGACTGACATTTTTTACAACAAAACACCTGCTTTACATAAATTTAAGAGCTAAGCTCTCTGCAATTGAACAGAAGAAAATTATTAATTCTTAAGCAACTATCATAGCTGCTCGGCGCGATACGTAAGCCGGACGAGCCGATTACCGAACAAGCGAATTCAACAGCTTTCTGGACAAATCACAGCTGGTAATGTGGAAATGGTTTTCGCATTGTCTAAACACATTTATTAGCAAAATCATCTCCAAATCAGGCGGATTTCTAATTGTGTGTCGTCGCGCGAATGAAAAAGGGTTACGTGCATAGGAGGCTGTTGTATGCAACATCGTTAATCCTCAGTTAAATAAACAAAGTCATTCGTACGTGATTTGACTATAAACTGGTGGACCGTGTTTGCATGTTTGTGTGTCTGTGTGTGCTTGCCTTAGCAGTTCGTTCTCCGCTTCCTGTTTGTCGTTGCATAATGTATGTGCTCAATCCAACTTAATCTCCTTGGCCATCCAAATTTGATTATATAAAGGCCCAGATATACCAGTTGAGTTAAGTCCAGGTGCAAAGTTACTGTCCATTTTTATATGCGCTTTCTATAAATTTGTACTTTAATACACATATTGCATGTCAATTCAAATTGAAAATGCATAGAATTGACCGAATATTAATTTTTTTTAATAAATATTTCCATTTTTATATTATGAAGGCTGATTTTACACCACTTCATTTAGCTGCACAGAATGGACACAAACAGAGTGCTCGAGTACTACTCTACACCGGCTGCAGTGTAAATGCTCAGAATAGGGTGAGTTTGATATTTTATTTAATAATTCTACTTATTTGGGTTGACTATAAAACTTATTTAGTAGACCTCAAGAATTTGAGGGTATTGAATGATGCATATAAATGCCTAGAATAGTGTTTAGATACGATGCGTGTTTCATATGGTCAATCATAGATTGTGCAAACGATGCTAAAAGTTGCTTAAATAACGTGTTTGAGCTTGAAAGAATACAAATTTTATGTTATTCAATAGGTAGCTCGATGTAGGTAAATTTATGCCAATTAAACGTAATGACATATTTCCTCCATCCAGGATAATCCTCACAGTAAGACGGCAAACTGACTAACAATGATCCAAAAGCAATGCATATATATATATATATATATATATATATATATATATATATATGGAAAACAAAATTAGATATACGTCTCACACATCTAGTAGTCTTACATACACTGTACTTGACTGTTAATTTCGGCTGCACTGGTTCGTTGCAGTCACGAATATTAACTTTCTGCAGCTTTCGCAATATGTACATAAGTGAACAATCAGTGATTACGCGGAGGGTAATAACAGTTCTTTAAATCTTGTTTACGAGCTTGGGATAGTAAACCAAATCCATTGTATTTAACCACTCGTCAAACATCATAGCGAAACTGACTTCAGTCACACGTACTGACGCGTTTCGAGCTTGCATGATCATCATCAGAGTACGATAGAAAACTTACATTCGAGGATCAAACTGCAGTGCACAAATATAGTAAGTAAAATTATATATTTGGATTTCATCTCTAGTAGTTTTGCATGCATTGTACGCAACTGGACATGTCGGATTCACAATTACTGCTCCACCATACAAATATATATGTAATAAAATGTAACATTTATTGATTGCTCGTTTGGGGATATCGATTATCCGTATCAGATTTGCAAACACTAATTCTATTTTATTTAACAAGCCACGAAACAACTTGTGTTGAAACTTTATATAATTAAACGAACATTTGTTGCGTGGGCAGTGATAAGAATAGCTATAATTGATGTTGCGAAATTGATATGAACACCTGACACGTTAAATACTTACTTATGTCAGTATAAACTAAGAATTTTACAGTAAAAATAGGCAATTCATCCAGTAGACCGGTTTTGTACTTATTGGGAATCCATCAAGTACTGGCCAGAATATGCCGTGGATAGGGCTCAAACCTGGGCATGTTTGCTTCGGAATCTGGTGCTCTAAACATTGAGACAAACTGAATGAACACTGTTTACCGGATGAATTTTCTTTAGTGTGGCAAGGTGGCACAGTGGTTAGAGCACCAGACTCCGAAGCAGACGTGCCCAGGTTCAAGCCCTGTCCGCGGCAAATTCTGGCCAGTACGTGATGAGATCCCAATAAAGACGAAACCAATCTACTGGATGCATTGTCTTTTCTACGCTATAAAATTTATAGTCTGTACTGACAAATTTATGTATCTAATTGGTCAGATGTTTATATCAAGATCGCGACCTTGATTATAGTAGTTCTTATCACCACCCACGCAACCAAGGTTCTTTTACTTATATGAAGATTCAACACAAGTCGTTTCATGTGTTTCTCAGACAAAAGAAATAAAAGGTTTTATATAATCCCGGATCGCACGACTGATAAGTACTATGCTACAGGTTACATTGTGTACAGAGTTCAGAAAACTGTTGATATTAAAAATTGGAAGCCGTAAATGACTACGCTGACCATAATATATAGAAAAATGGATGATTTATGAATGTGCCAATGACCACGCTTTGTGTGTGGTCTACTTCAATTGCGCTTTCGGATATAAAAAATCGCATACATCAGCATAATAAAACCCCTGAAGATGTATCGTTATCCGCTCGAGATTATTACATAAAATCTCCACGGGCGGTGCAGGTAAATTATCATGGACGCTTAATCATTTTTATAATTGGTCTTCTGTTATAATTGCAAAGGAAAGACCGAGATTTCGTCATATATTTAGGGCATATACGTTTACTTTACTTATGTTGAAAAAAGTTTCTAAAAAAATTTTCGATATATGTCAAATTGTTTAAATGGATATCATATTACCACCCTAAAAGCTGATTTACTTCATATAGTTAAATGTGATTTTCTTCACAATCACAGCTGGTGTAAATTTATAGATGAGAGGTGTCCTAGAACTGTAACATTTTCAAGAACGAATATTTTATTTCTAAGTATTCTGTTCTCCTTTCGAATTACGGTAGCATTTCAGACTAGCAATTCTGCACTGACTTAACGAAACTCCTACTAATGGGGCAATGGAACAGCTCGAGAAAGCGGTGTAATTTTCTTAGTAGCTAAGAATTGGATTTCAGTTGTTGAGTGTTAGCAAACTCCCTTACGGAATTCGATACCATATCCTATTTTGTTTCTTAGTGTTAAATGAATTTCAATTGCAATGTTATGCTTATGGCCTTTCGCAAATAACACTCAGTATCTACATACTCCGTGTAGCAGTACTATTATAATAAGCAAATCTTTTCTTTATAAATACACGTACACTAACCAGAACATGCTAATAAAACTGCTGTAATTAACAACGGATTATGCAAAATAATAGAATTAATTAAGTTAAATCTTAAAGTAGCTTACTTCCTTTTATAATTAATGTCACTTATATAGTGTCGAATTATATAGTGTTACCCATTAAACATTCGTCCTAACCTTGTCAATTAATGCTAACGTGTTAAGAACGGATGCAGCATTTGAAGAAAGATGAAAATGCAATTCATATGCTTGTAGCATAAGAAAGCTTTCTGCTTAACAGCGAGATGTATTATGAATAGCGTGGTGGCAGAAATATTGTAAAGGATATTGATATTCCACATACAAATGAAGGCAATTAAGCATCACGATAGGATATAAAAGGGAAGGATGGGTTGGCTAATGAAGATACAGAGAAAACAAACGTTTCAATTAAAGTAATTCAACTTTATAGTCTGCAGTTTTACGTAATGTTTTTCTCATTCTATCCAAAGTCTATGCAGTTTTGATATACACTTACTTAGTAAAAAACAAGTTGTGCTTAAGAGATCTAACAACAAGTATAAATGAGGAAGTTTAAACTAAAATTTTCCCCTTGACATACTGATTGTCATTTTTGTATGATGTGCTTTCCATTGAAAAACGTCCTCCATATCCGGTGGTTAAAATACATGGAGGAATCATGATGACTGTGGATTCAAACAATTCGATACGCAATCTGCAAATCAGAAAAATAATCTATTCCCTGTCGCGCAACATTTTTCTTTTAAAGTCTATGCAGTTTGACTGAGATCCAATTTGTTTATATTGTATTTATCCTTAATTGCATTATTCAAATTTTGATCGCTAAATTATTTATTCAAATTGATATTAGTTAATGCTTAAATTTACAGACACAGAAAAATATTTTAGTATGTTGTAATTTCTGGCGTAAATTGCGATCCACTTTCAAAATAAATTATTATTTTAATATTCTTCCACAATCTACCCAGTTAAACAACATGGAAGGATTAGATACTGTTTAGGACGGAGAACGATCATATATATGCAAGTACGTATTAGGTGTTGCAAACCTTGTAACAAATTAGTTCAGTTGTGACCAGAAGAATACACCAGACACAGCATGAACAGCAAGTTTAATCTCATGCACATTCGTTCCGTGCTTACTAGCAACTCATCAGTAGGAGCCGGTGTTTTGCCCTTTACCCACTATATATTTTGGTGAAGAATGCGGGAAAATAGGACGTCCACCCGTCCCATATATTTTTATCAAATATATAGCGGCTACAGAGCGTAGTACTGGCTCCTGCTGATGAGTCGCCAGTAAGCACGAAACAAATGTGCATGAGATTAAACTTCCGTCAATGCTGTCTTTGGTTTATCTTTCTGGTCATAATTGAACTAATTTGTTACTAGGTACGCAACACCTAATATATAATAACAAGGAATGATATTGTAATAGTGGTCCTGATGTTTATATAATCATGACTAAATTCTTCATGATATAGCATGGAAAGAAATTTGTGTTTCTTTAATGTCAGAGAACCTGCAATAAAAATATTGGTACAAGTCCGATCACAATATCTTTAGAGAATTTCATTTGATTTAATGTTTCGTTTCAGCTACACATGAAGAAAACTGATCTAGCTTAAATATGGCAACTTTGTTAAACTAATTCGATATGCCTATAAATAATGCACAACACCTAAGAGACAATGTAATATACCATTAGTTCATATTAATAGGTTGCATTAAAGATTTTTTGGTGCTAATTGACCATTCTTAATTTTCTATTCTTGAGATTTGTTGTCCAAAATATGGTCATGGTAAGTATTAGTTATTATTGATGAGAAATTGAAAGTGGTATACAAAATAAATGTGAATGGACACCTAATTCAATTTTTTTGAATATATATACATACAGACACAACACACACACACACACACACATATATATATATATATATATATATATATATATATATATATATATATATATAATGATGAATCACTAGCATTTTTGCGATTCCCACACATGTACACAAAAATAAGCGCACACACCATATTTTTCTTATAATTTAACTAATAAATGCTATTGGTAGCCGTATTAAGATTTTCCACATGTCATAACTCAATTGTAGTCTGAATCTATGAAGGAATAATCTCTGGTTGTAGAATGCATGTTGACGAGGCGAATACGTTTAGCAACCTAACCTACATATATGATTTATAGCAAACAGAATACACGCACACACACACACTTTTCAACGGAATATTGAAAAAACGTATTTAAAAAAAATACCATTGTTAAAATATGTAACTTCGAGTCAAAGTATCGGAACCATACACTACAGGCACACACTTTCAACATAAATACACAAACGTTTTTGCAACTTTTTTAAAAGTATCAAATAGCAATGATCCAATTTACCGCCAGCTAAGCCTGAAAATGTTGAAATTAATAACAAAATAGAGAATAGGTCAACCGAAAGATGAGTCACAGTTAAATTTTGAATACAATGCTTACAATGCATTTTATTTTTAACTGTCAACTCATTTTCTGATTGTGCTACTAAACAAGACAAAGTTAATTCAGTCACTTTAGCATGTATGCAACCTAAATAGTTCAAATTAGTTTTTTGATCAAATTACCTGATAAAATTAGCCTGAAGCTTTTCCCTTAAAAAATCCAGTTATTGCTTCTGAGCTTCGTAGACAAACGGATAATTTAAGAAAAGCTCAGTTTTCATTCACATGGATGCCTGGACATTTAAAAATTGTTTTAAATTACTTTACGATCAATATTAAGAAAATATCTATGTTTAATCTACAGTGCCAATGGATCATTAATTGCCTATATAAATATGCTAGAAATTGTTAATAATTTTTCACAAAAAACCATTTTTCGATAGTACCATTTTTCGTTGTTTAAAATATTTATTATCTTATTAACTTTAACTATTTACACATTATTGAATTCACATAACTGATAGCAAAATTAATAAAGCATAAAATCAATATTTATATGTACTTACATTTTTGTACAAAATATCGATTTACTATTCATGTTCTGTCTTTAAAATAATTACATTTTTCCTCAAAACGGCGTAGTATTTCTGTCAGGGATTTTAATAGAATCCATTGGATTTTTTTCTGTTTTGATTTAAAAATGACATATGATCAAGTCTTAATTAATCACCATGTACCAATAAAAAGAAAAATAACACAAACAATAATTATAATAAGCCTAAAAATAATAATGAAAATAAGAATAATAGCCGTATATAATAATAATAATAATAATAATAATAATAATAATAATAATGCTAAAGAGAAGGTTAATAAGTATAATAAAAGCAATAATAATATTTTAAATAATAATATTATTATTATTATTATTATTATTATTATTATAATTAAAAATAAAAGAGTAATTTTTAAATAGTTAAATTATCATTTTACTTCGAAAGATTCGCCGGCAGTTTCTTAGTCTTAACTGGCGGTAGTTTTGCTATGTTGTTCAACGACTGGTTAAATACAATGTGATTGATGTTTACTTCAAGTTCGCAAACTTGATTTAAAGAGTTTCTTAGTTAGTTAAGCATCCAAACGAAGGTGGGACACCGATATTAGTGTAAGTAATTAAATTTGAGCAATGGCTAATATGCCGATTCTAGTGTCGAAAAATGTGTGCAGATTTTCGGTTTACCAACGATTCTCGCCTTAATGGGAGCATTCTCAAAACAACCCAAATGAATCCACTACCTTTGCACATCACATGGAAAGGTAAAATGGGAAATTAGAAATGCGCTGATTATATCTTGGATGGTCAGAAAACGCGTCAATTAATTGCAGATTATTTTTATGTCAGCTTTGTAGGTTTAGTAGACGTGAGTTTAGCTCTCAGATATTGAGGCATACGAAAATTCTCCGCGAAAACTTATTCCCCTATAAGTGCTCCTGAATGGATCCACTAATATAAATTGAATATACTGATTATTTTGCTTGAATTTTTATGTATATTGCGCAGTGCTGTTCTTCTAGCTTGGTATTTTACAGCTATTTTCTTGTGCGGGAAAACTTTAAAAATTTTACATTTCCACGTGCACTCATTTTTGGCCTTGATTGATAGTTTTATACTTGGACCTTTATTTTGAATCCGTTCATCAGGTGCTTCATTGAAACCACATTTATCCAAAACTCTTCCGAATTTTCGGAACTTCATTTCCAGTTTCATCATCAGGGTTGAAACCATACTCAAAGGAAAAGAAATAATTTGCGGCAAATGTAGTATCCTCAATCAATTTAACAATAATTCATTGCGCGGGAAACAATTCTTTAATGTTTGCAAGCTTGAAGTAAACACCAATCACATTATATTTAAGCAGTCGTCGAACAACATAACAAAACTACCGCCAGCCGCAACGCACTGACGCGTTTCGACCTTCCATAATCATCACCAGAGTACGTCGGAAAACTGACCATCGAGGATCAAACCGCATTGAATATATATGGAAATAAAATTTAGATATGCGGCTCTCACCTCTAGCAGTCTCGCATACATTGAACTTGACTGGAAATGTCGGCTGCTCAATTTCTATGCAGTCAAGAGCATAAACTGTTTGTAGCTTTCGCCACATATTCATATATAGGCAATACAATTTAACAATAATTGTTTGCACGGGTTGTGGTAGAAATTCTTTTAATCAAGTTTGCGAGCTTGAAGTAAACACCAATCCCATTGTATTTAACCAGTCGTCGAACAACATAACAAAACACCGCCAGCTGCAACGCACTGACGCGTTTCTAATTCCATAATCATCATCGGAGTACGACGGCAAACTGACTATCGAGGATCAAACCGCATTGAATATATATGGAAATCAAATTTAGATATGCGGCTCTCACCTCTAGCAGTCTCACATACATTGAACTTGACTGGAAATGTCGGCTGCAAAATTTCTATGCAGTCACGAACATTAACTGTTTGCAGCTTTCGCCACATATACACATATAGGCAATACAATTTAACAATAATTGATTGCGCCCGTGGTGGCAACAGTCAAGTTCAATGTATGCGAGACTGCTGGAGGTGAGAGCCGCATATCTAACTTTGATTTCGATATATATTCAATGCGGTTTGATCCTTGATAGTCAGTTTGCCGTCGTACTCTGATTATAATCATGGAAGGTCGAAACGCGTCAGTGCGTTGCGGCTGGTGGTAGTTTTGCCATGTTGTTCGACGACTGGTTTAATACAATAGGATTGGTGTTTACATCAAGCTCGCAAAATTTATTTAAAAGATCTTCAATCAAGACATTTATTTATATTTTTTTAACTTCTAACCTAATGTATATTGTCTGCTCTAATATCCAGTCTTCATACTTATACTCTTTTATTATCATATGTATACATAAAATTATCCACGTCACACTCCACGCACAAAACGTCCTATATACACATAAGTGTACAGTAATCTAGTGACATTTATAGAATAATAATAATAAGGAAATCTAACGAATTGACATACACGCCTATCCGTGTTGCCTCGATATTTTAAATTACATTTCTGGAAACGAAGAATGATCAACAATTTAAAAAATATTTAATTGCAATAATCCTCAAATTCCCGGTTCAACTAATCTCATCCTGTGTGCAATATTTTATAGAAAAAGAGAGAGAGGTTAGTAAAATTGTTGAGAGAATATAGTATTCTATCGTTTAGATAGTACCGAATACGTAGCTTACACTAACAAATGGTATTTAAATCAAATACACATTTATACTCATATTCTGTATAAATTTAATTTTTTTCATTTAAATAAATGTGCTGAAACCACACACACCCACACACAAATATATATATATATATATATATATATAAAATACACATAAGCCACAGGGTGAGCTCCAACGAATCACCTTTACTATATAATATATTTTTATTTTAATTATTTAACTTAAATTTGATTATTTAGTTATTTATGTTTACTTATACCCACACCTTATATATAAATATCCATTTTATACATACGTCTGCAAACCTTATCTTATGCATATATAGATAATCATATAAGCAACCGTGTGGGTTAGGTTATATATATATATATATATATATATATATATTTATTTATTTATTTATTTATTTATATATATATATATATATATATATATATATGTGTGTGTGTGTATACACCATATATAATATGAATATCATATAGGCAACCGCGTGAGTTCCTCACTGAATATATTATATATAAACTTACATCTTATATGAATACACAAATATCCATACATATACAAGTCTATATACAATATTTATGGTGTTAACCTAAATCAACACATAAGCAACCATTTGGGCTCCCCTCAAATCTTATAAAAGTTTCTGTATATTCATTCACCTTTATATTGCAAATATCAAAATAATTATTTAAGCAATCACGCGAGTTCACCCCACCTCTTATATGAATATATGGAATCATTCATATATACGTATCTTCATATACATATCTATTATGCATATTTAGATTAGGACATAAGCAATATTATATATATATATATATATGGGAATATAAATAGATATTTAAATTGATTGATGTAATTTATCCATTGAGGGATTCATATGGTTGCTTATATGATATTAATATTATATATGGTGCTTATATATAATGGATATATAGATAATTATAAAAGATGTGGAAAGAACCCACACAGTTGCGTATGTGATTATCTTTTAATACATAAGATATTGTTTGTAGACGTTTATATAAAAGTATATTTATATATAAGATGTGGATATAAATAAATATAAATAAGTAAATATTAAAATGTAAATAAATTGAATAAAATATTTCTAGTATATTATATAGTGAATGTGATTTGTAGGAACCCACATTGTGGCTTACGTGCATTTTTTATATATACATCGATATGTATATTGTTTGAACACATGTATTTAAATGAAAATAATAAATTTATACAGGATGTGAGTATAAATTTGTTTTTGGTTGAGATACTATTCTTTAGGGTGAACTCTGCATTCGGTCTTGTCTAAACGATAGAATACTATATTCTTTCAACAGTTTTGTTAACCTGCACACAGGATGACATTAGGTAAACCGGGAATTTGAGGATTATTGCAACATAATTTTTTTTAAATTTTCCTATCCTACGCGTCCGGAAAAGAAATTTAAAAATTCGAGACATCACGTATAGGCGTGTATGTCTATCCATAAGCTTTGCTTATAGTAATTCAATAAATATCACTTTAGATTAGTGTAGACATATGTACATATAATTAAACGAACATTGGTTGCGCGGGTGATGATAAAAATTATTATAATCAAGTGAAAACCCATTGATGAAGGCATAAAATCGGGGCATCTGGAAATGTAAAGCAGTCAAGATTTTAACGACCTACGAATTTTGTTTATTTTCATCAAAATTGCTCTTCGCCAAACTGAATTTAATATAAGCAGTATTATTTCCTCGAAATATCGTACCAAAAAGGGTAAAATCTACTATTATCTACTTTAGGCTATTTTGCACCTAATGCTATAGATACACAACTGTTAAGATTGATGGGAAGAAATTTACCATGTCAATATCGCTAAATTAACGAGAGTACTTAACCTCTCCCTTTCCCCCCCCCCATGCCGAATAGAAATCGAGAACTTATTTAAATGAAGATTATGTATTACATATAAGGACCAATCCCATTATATATAAATTTCCCAGAATAAACCTAATATATGTTACAATCAAGGTTGCGAACTTCATATAAACACCTGACCTATTAAGTACATGCATTTGTCATTTTAAACTTAAAATTGTAAAGAGCTAAAAATGTAATTCATCCAGTAGACCGGTTTCTTCCGTATTGAGATCTCATCATGTACTGGCCAGAGTTTGCCGCAGACAGGGCTCAAACCTGGGTACGTCTGCTTCGGAATCTGGTGCTCTAACCATTGTACTACCTACCACACTAAAAGAAAATTCATCTGGTGAATCGTTTTCATTCAGTGCTGCTCAGTGGTTAGAGTACCAGATTCCGAAGCAGACGTGCCCAAGTTTGAGCCCTGTTCGCTGCAAATTCTGGCCAGCGCGTGAGGAGTTCCCAATAAGGGCGAAACCGGTCTACCAGATGAATTGCCTTTTCTACACTATACAATTCTTAGTTTATACTGACAAATGTATGTATGCAAACTTGATTATAATAAATTTTATCACCGCTCGCGCAACCTATGTTCGTTTAATTATATAAACCCAGTATTGCTTAAGTTATCAGGGGCAATTATTTCAGTAGAACACTTTCGTCATTATTGGAAGCTCTGCGTGTACTACCCACAATTTTGCAGTGAACGGGGCATGCACACTGCCACGTTTAAATTAGTGTCCGTTATTTTATTCACTACGTCATCCCGTTGCACACTTTCTACAATTTTCTTTTATATACTTAATCTTGTTTTTTATTAACCTTTCTTTACTTTGCTGCCTATATCGCGTCTCTTTAGAAATGAAGTTCCAATGAACAGTCCCTAATCTCTAAATTTAGAACAGACACCACGCAAACACTGTTTGTAGCATTTAATCTAAAATTTATCAAATTAAACAATCATTCATTGTGCTTTTGATGATAACAATTATGTAAATCAAAGTAGCGAGTTTGCTATGAAAACCACTCGTATTATATATAAAATTGGCCGTATAAACAAAATGTTTTTTAAGGAAGTAAAAGCAATTTCGTCGTTATTTGGATCTCTTCAAGTATTGTTCAGAATTTACTGAATCCCATTTGCTTTATTACTCAATGTTTAGCTTATACAGACAAATGTAGTTATAAAGGGATTTGTGTTTTATTATGCTTGCAACCTTGTTTAATATAATAGTTATCAACCTAGGTGCAATTAATGGGGTTTTTTTAAAAACTGTGATAAATTTAAATCAATAACACTCTGAGTAGCGTGGGGTCCGTTAAAACGCTAGTTGGAAATTTAGGTCTAAATATATGCCACATAGGCTGCACCTAAATAAGCGAGTATCCAAAATCATAAATTATAATATAAATGAAAATTGTTTCTAATGCACAACAAGGTGACACAGTAGATGCAATCACCAAGTTCGGGGCAAAAGAGCTCGAATTTGAATCTCATCCACGGCAAGTTTTTGGATAGTACTTGAGGAGTTTCCAAAACGGACGAAATCGGTCTGCTGATAGTTTTTTCGCAATTGTGTACTAGATGTTCGCACCTAATAACAAATTAGTTCAAATTGTCTGCATGCTCGAAAGTCATAATCTCATGTGCACATGTGTTTCGTGCTTACTGGCGAACCATCATAAGGAAACGGTATTACACCGTATAAACATTATATATATATATATATATATATATATATATATATATATATATATATATATACCTATGTGTATATGTAGAATTACGTAAGTTGTATTATTTAATTTTTATTGGCTTATATATTTATATATAATTAAATTGATGATAAATAACATGAACTAACCGATAAAATAATTTATCATATATATGGTAATATGTACAGAGGTCATTCTTCGTTATTTTCGCCTTGTAACAACATCCTATTTTTTATTTCCAAATAACGATGAATTTGTCTCATTAAATTAAGATTTTACTTTAGATATAGTATTTGAGGTATATTAATATGTTAGCATTATCATTTATATTAGTTATTATCTGTTTATATATATATATATATATATATATATGTATAAACAATAAAGGCAGGTTTTGATAATATATATATTTTGTATGTTACAGACTAAACATTGCATCAGGTAAAAAAGGTATTTTGTTTATGTATATTTTTTTATAATTGCATTCATCCTTTCCACATACATTTCTTTATCTTTCAGCCCTAACATTCATATATATATATATATATATATATATATATATATATATATACCATAACCATATATATATATATATATATATACTTTCTTATATATACTCAATTATAATGTCCGATAAAATTAAAGTTAATCAGCGAAAATAATTTTAAAAATATACCGATTCCTTTATGTCACTAACTTGAAATGAGTGTAAATGTCAAAATTGTTCCCATTCGGAATCTATTATGAAAATTCTGCCATTACACGTCACAGAAACCTACACACAAAAAAACTGATTGAGATAGCGAGAGCTGGATAACAACAATCAATTATTTATTTAGTGTGTGCTTTATATGCCATATTTCCTTTTATTTACGATTGTGGCGTTTAATGTAGTCTTATGCATAATACTTAATCCTCGATTTTCGTCTAAGATACAATTGATTTGCCCTAATTATTTCTCCAAACTTATAGTTCATAGAATGGAATGTGGAGCAAAATGGTTTATTATGCACAAGGAAAGTGCTTATGTTTCTAGTATATCTGAAAAACTTTAGATCTAACCTAAAACCATGTTGTTTTTGCACACAACTAGTAAAAATTAACATTATACTGTTTGTTCGTCCGATTTTTCATACCACGCTTACCCACATTCTGTGATAACAGGTTTGTCGTTTTTTTCAGTTTACGTTACCTTAACTGACCTTTGGAGAACTGACTAAACATGGAAAATCTTAAAATACTACTATACATTCACATATGCCTCTAGGTTGCGTTGCAGATGATACATTTTCTTGTTAATTCCCGACAATAAGCAAATTATTTCAATAAAAGATACAAAAAACCACATAACAGTGCTTGCCAAAGTCTTTTTGTCGAAAAAACTACAGCTATTGGACAATCGGTGATGACTTTGGTAGTGATAACAACTATTTAAATCAACATTGCAACATTAAGATAAATACCAATCCTATTATATGTAAATTTATCAGTATAAAATAGGCAATACATATGTTAGCAAAGAAATTTTATCGGATTAGCAGGTTTCGCACCTAATAAGAACTCTTCAAAATATTGCTCGTCCGCTGCAAATTCTGGACAGCACTAGAAGAGTTCCTATTAAGTGTCAAATTTGGATACTGCATGAATTTCCCGTGCTATCTTATATTGTATCTAGTTTATGTTAATATCGGGTCTGGTGTTTACCTCGAACTCCAAACCGTGATTTAAATAAACTATTACCATATTTATACAGTACAATTAAACATTAATTGATTTCTCGAGTGGTGGTAACAATTCTTTAAATCATGTTTGCGAGCTTTAAGTAAACACCAATCCCATTTTATTTAGCCAATCTTCGAACAACAAAACAAAACTACTGCCAGTCGTACATACTGACGCGTTTCGACCTTCCAAGGTCATCATTAGGATATGACGGCAATCTAACTAGCAAGGATCAAACCGCATTGTTACCATATATATATATATATATATATATATATATATATATATATATATATATATATATGGAAGCAAAATTATATAGAGTGCGTGCAGCTGGCGGTAGTTTTTTCTATGTTTTTCGAAGACTGGTTATATAAAATGGGATTGGTGATGAATTGAAGCTCGCAAATTTGATTTGAAGTATTATTACCATATTTTTTGGAATATTCACAAATCTATGAGAAATATATATCATTCAGTATACACAGCACGAACTCATATAAACAAAGAGAGTATTTGTATTGAGAAAACTTTCATATAACACGCAGCACTAGTTAATTTAATTGGAAAGGAAGTTAAATGAAATACAGTTAAACCAAATTTAGCTTGCTAAATAAGATTACTCAGACACGTGGTGTATCTCCTGAGGAATTTCCAGTGAAAGTTATAATGCATAGTATTATTTAGATTTAGTAAGAATTTTTGACATGAAATTACACAACATCATGTCTACAATTTATCGATAATGGTACAATATGACTTAAAATTAAAAACAGTGGGTATCTTTCAGATTTTTTTAATGATTACCCAGTGCGAGCATGATCTGCCCACGAGTTGCTTTTGGGGGTTGCTCTTTTGCATTGTCAGTTTCGCAAAGATCCGATCGATCCGCATTCCCAAGTAAGCATCTAATTCGTCTTCTTATTGGCTGGGTGTGGATTTGTCCCTTCCCTCCGAAGGTCTCAAAATCGTTCATACTAACCACTAGAAACGAAGCATATAACTTACCTCATTTCTAGTGTTTATTATTGACGATGTTGAAGTGTTTGGAAGAAAGGGACGAATCCGCACCCAGGCAATAAGAAGACGAACTCGATGCGTATATGGAAATGGAGATCAATCTGATCTTTGCGAAAATGATAGTGCAAAGCGACAATCCCCGAAAGAAACTCGTGAAAACACTAGTGAGGTGATATCTGATGACGTTTTAATAAAAGGCAAAACCTTTCTTTATTTTCATAATGATTTTATATTTATTTATGAGCAATAGTACTACTCTTCGACGATTATGACTATATACAATAACTGCTGTGGTAAGATAGGGAGTGATATACAATACAAAGAAAAGCCAGTCCCACCTTTATTTCAATAATCCTGGAGCTCAACATTTATTTGAAATCTCCATCTGTTTACTCATTTTACATTTTAGGACAAATGTTAAATACTCAAGGCAAAAGAAGACAAGAACTATATCAGTTTACTGACCACTAGCATAAGTGTGTAAAGACTGCAGAATAAAACTAATTTCGAGTTTAAGTTTTAGCGATTTCAATAAACTTCTCAAGAATTGAAATGTAAACGTGGATAAGTCCACAGTGCATTGAGCTCCAGTAAAGCCTTTAGTCACATGACAAAAAATTTGCAAACGTCTCATTGAACTACTCTAGAGACAATATTTGTGCCTGGAATTCAACCGAGCGTATGACAGCCAAATTTTAATTCCATTTAATAAGGCAGTTGCGTTGCAATTCAATTTCATCTATGCTTTGTTTGGATCCCATGCATGTTTGGAATAAAAGTTATAACAGTCATCGGTCGAATTACAGGAGAACCGTATTTTGTTTCGAAGTATAGCAGAAGTATCTATTTCGGTCCGAAAAAGTTTGACGGAACTCTAACGCCGTAACTGACCAAGACTTTCCGAATGCTAAATCGGAAATAGCTGAATCAGCTCCAGTAGATATTTGTAGGATTATACGAAGAAGTGTTTCTATCGTACAACGTAGAGCCCAGTCATAGCCTAATTAGTCAAATTGCTATTTTTACATCGCAGATAAAACAAAGTGTCTAAATAGCATTCATAGTTCATAGGTGCTTTCGCAATGTTTGACAATTTCGATAATAATCTTTAATTTTCCGCATTTGTGCAAGTGGGCTGGCAGTCTTGACTGATGTCAACAAATAAATTACTGTTGTATATTATTTAAATCATTGTTGCAATGAGCCACCATGCGACAGGTTAGCTCAATTAATAGAGCAATAGATTTCGAAGCGGACGTGCCAAAGTTCGAGCTTTGTCCGCGTCAGTGACTAAACAAAACGCGAAGAGTTCGAAATAGGATCGAAATGGGTCTACCGGATGTATTACCTTTTATAAATTATACTATGCTTGACTGACATTGATAAATATTTGTACTCAATGGGATAGGTGTTTATATTTTGATAACAACCTTAATTTAAATAATTTATATCACCGCCCGCGTAAACCATTTTTCGTCTAATTATACAATGTCTTATATGTTTAATAGAAAACTTTATTTCTGAGTATTGCATTGGAAAAATAGTTTAGTAATTATAATGTACGAAATATAATGTAAGCAACTTGGATTATTATTCTGGCCAGTACATGATAAGTTCCCAATAAGGACGAAACCAGTCAACTGGATGAATTGCCTTTTCTACACTATACAATTCTTAGTTTATACTGACATATGTAAGTAATTAATGGGTCAGGTGTTTATATCAAGACCGCAACCTTGATTATAATAATTATTATCACCACCCGCGCAACCAATGTTCGTTTAAGCAACTTCGATGCCAAAGGCAGCTAACTGATATATCATGCATCTGATGAAAAAATGAATAGCTTTTCAAAGCCAAAAAGTCTAAATAATCAAGTCTTTCTACCAAAATTAAAAGTTCATTTTTTTATACATCCACGAAACCGGAGATGCATGTAAGTATGTATGTATGTATGTATGTATGTGTGTGTGTATGGCTGCACATATGTACAGTTTCAGGCTGCACGTACTGCATGCATGCTCAGGCTGTACAGCATACGTATGTAAGGTTAGTATGCATGTATGTATGTGGCTGTATGTGCGCCGTATGTATTGCATGTGGTATGGTGGCTGTGCTGTATGCATGTACGTATGTACAGCATGCATGGCTGCATGTATGTATGCTGTGGCTGTATGCACAGGGCTGCACGTACGTATGCATGTAGGCATGTATGTACACGTGTATGCATGCATGTATGCATGCATGCACGTACGTATTTATGTATATATTTATGTATGTGTGTATGTATATATTCTCAGTGTATGCATATATGTATGTATGTATGGACGGATCAAAGACATATGCATACATGTACAGTAGTTGCAAGCATGTATGTATGTGTGTATGTATGCATGTATGTATGTATGTATGATCAGGCTGTATTTATGTATGCATGTACAGCGGTGGCTGCATGTATGTATGTATGCATGGTATGTATGTACGTATGCATGTATGCATGTATGCATTCATGTATTTATTTATGTACGTATGCACAGCCGTATGAACATATGTATGTGGCTGCATGCATTTATCCATGCATACATGTATTTATGTATTTATGCATGTGGGTATGCATGTGTGTATTGCATGTATGTATGTATGTATGCATTTATGTGGTGTGTGTATGTATGTGGGGTTGCATGTATGCATGTATGTATGTATGTATGTATGTATGTATGTTGTATGTATGCATGTATGTATGTATGTATGTATGTATGTATGTATGTATGTATGTGGCAGGCTGTATGTATGTATGTATGTATGTATGTATGTGGTTGCATGTATGTATATATGTATGTATGTATGTATGCATGTATGTATGTATGTATGTTTGTATGTACGTATGTATGTATTAATGTATGTACGCACGTACGTTTGTACGTATGCGTCTGTACCATGCATGTATGTTTCAGTGTATGTACATATGTACGTTCGTACGCACCCATGTACGTGTTTTTGTACGTATGTTTGTATGTATGCATGTATATATGCATGTATGTTTCATGTGGAATGTAATATGCAGTTATGTATGTATATATGCATGTATTTCGTATGTATGCATGTATGTATGTATGTACGTATGTATGTATGCATGTATGTATGTATGTATGTATGTATGTATGTATGTATGTATGTTTGTATGTATGTATGTATGTATGTGTGTTTGTAAGTAAGTATGTGTATGTATGTATGTATGTATGTATGTATGTATGTGTGTATGTATGTATGTATAAAATGTATGTATGTATGTATGTGTATGTATATATGTATGTATGTATGTATGTATATGTGTATGTATGTATGTATTTATGTATGTATGTATGTATGTATGTATGTATTTATTTATGTATTTATGTATATTTGTATGTATGTATTTATATATGTAATAAGTACGTATGTATGTAACGTATGTACGTATGTACGTATCTGTGTCTATGCATTTATCTTTGTTTGTATGTATATATGTTCGTTTGTACGTTTCTATGTATGTGTTTATTCATGTATGTTTGTATGTATGTATGTAGTTAAATATGCATGTATGTATGTGTGTCTGTATGTTTGTATGTGTGTATGTATGTATGTATGTATGTAGGTATGTATGTATGTATGTATGTATTTATGTATGTATGTATGTATGTAAGTATGCATGTGTCTATACATGTATGGTTTTATGTATGTATATATTTACTTTTGTACGTATCTATGTATGTGTTTATGCATTTATGCTTGTATGTATGTTTGATCTATTCCCTGTCGCGCAACATGTTTCTTTTAAATCTTATTGTATGTATGTATGTATGTATGTATGTAGTTATGTATGCATGTATGTATGTATGTATGTGTGTATGTATGTGTGTATGTATGTTTGCATGTATGTATGTATGTATGTATGTATGTATGTGTGCATGTATGTATGTATGTATGTATGTACGTATGTATGTATGTATGCATGTATGTTTGTATGTATGTATAAATGTACGTTTGTACGTATCTATGTATGTATTTATGCATGTATGTTTGTATGTAGGTATGTATGTATATATGTATGTATGTATGTATGTAGGTATGTATGTATGCATATATGTATGTATGTATGTACTTTAGTACGTATATATGTATGTACGTATTTACGTTGTATGTGCCTCTGCATGTACATTGGTATGTATGTATGTATATATGTACGTCTGTACGTATCTATGTATGTTTTGTCATGTATGTTTTTATGTATTTATGTATGTATGTATGTATATATGTATGCATGTATGTTTGTATGTATGTATATATGTACTTTTGTACGTATCTATGTATGTGTTTATGCATGTATTCTTGTATGTATGTATGATCTATTCCCTGTCGCGCAACATGTTTCTTTTAAATCTTATTGTATGTATTTCCAGGTCACCAAATACATTAAATACTCAATTAGATTATTGCATAATCAAATGATTTGAACACAATTAATAAGTACAGTGAAATGAGTATTGCTAAATTTGTTTAGAATTTATCGGAAAGCGATTATTCAAATTTGCGTCCTTATATTAAATGTGAGATTCAGACTTTAAAACATAGGTCCTTAAATCACGTTTACGAGCTTAATATAAACACAAATCCCATTTTATTTTACCTGTCGAACAAAAAGCCAAAACTATCGTCAGTCACACGTAATGATGATAATCATCAGTAAACGACGGAAAACTAACATGCGAGGAATTATACTGCAATTCATATATAAAGAAAGCAAAATTAAATATGCGGCTCTCATCTCTATTAATCTCGCATATATTGTACTGAACTGTAAAATTTCGGCTGCGTAATTTCTATGCTGCTTTGGCTACAATCACTACATACTTTTTTCGTTATTTTTAAACACACAAATATTGCATATTTAAAAATATTTAATTTTTTGTATATCACGTTTTCAAATAAAAATGTATTTCAGCTAAAATTGTATGCATTTATTATTTATCTTGCATAAACATGCGTCACCATCTGGGCAAAAAATTAAGTTTCAGAATTTATCAGTATATATAGCTCTAGGCAATCGCATTCATTAACCAGGTTTACCTTAGAATAAGAAATTTGTCTTAACCATCTGGCACACATGGTCGGAGGTTGCAAATTCTCATTGATTTTTTTTCTCAATTTTAACCTTGCTGATTTGGGTGACTGATGGAATGTTAACAAAATGCGTGACTTATCATTTAATTGATTCTCATGACTTTACATGGAATACTGTCATATTAATTTAATTTTCGTATCATGCGAAGGCACGGCTAATCGACATCTACTTTGTGGTGTCGCAAGTGCTCATTTGTTTCACCTCTACGTAGAACCCCTATTTCCCAATAGACCAAAATTCATTTCATAACTTGGAAAATTTATGCTAATTCTTCCCTATCCACGCAGTTAAATTTTTCTTCTGTGACCTCGAAAGTCATTAAGTTTTAATGTGAATTAGAATAAAATACCGCAACTAGTTTTGTTCGCCAATCAGAAATTTTAGGCTGCTAATTTTAAAATGTTAACTTGAATGATCTTAGATTATTTTACTAAAATTCTTAGAATTTTCTAATTTCGTGGCATAATACCCTTAAATTCATCCAAAAGAAAAAATATTTCACTAAAATTAACGACTAAAAATCACTATCAACGTGCAAATATATGCTCAAGTATCAGATTTTTTATAGTTTGATGTGCAAAAACCAATTTAAAGTTAGTTTATTTCATTAATTGAACCAATATGCTTAATGATTTCGAATACCAAATGTGGTTTGTCTACTAGTAAATCCGAAATGGGGCATTCTACAGTTGGTTCAATATTTGTCAGTCGTCATGAGTCCCAAGTGAAATGTCCTCGTGTCCAGCGAAATAAAGAGATGCAAATCTAGTAAAATATTAGCTGCTCACAACCAGAAGTATATGCACAAAATATATTCAACAACTGGACGTATAAATCTCATCGGAATTCCTAATGCTTGATTCATATATTTTTCCATATTTGTATTAATTTATCTTCTAACACTTTAAGCACAATTTAGTGTCATGAACATTTAGTTATACAAAAGATTTATGGAGCTTAAACTCTTGCATCGCATATGGAATAACTTATTGATCAATGACATAAAGGGCTTAGTGCGCCATATTGTGTCCAACTTATGAGTAACCCATATTCACAAAATGTATGAGTCAAAAGATTTCAAGATTCTGTTCATGAGCCCTCGGACTTGACTGGTCTAATTTGTGAATAACTGTGACCCAACTGGTACTTAAACACAAATTGTTTAAACTTCCTTTAAAATCTTACGCATAAACAACAAATTTAATCTTAACTAAATGGTCGTACGACAGAGCAACACAGCAATCAGTTGCATAGACCTCAACAGAGCAAAACGGTAAACTGGCCAATAAACATCAAGCCGAAATGCGTATAGTGCAACCGGAAGTGCGGTTCCCATCCTTCGAATTCTCGCATAAATTGGACGTGGCTAAAGTAACATCGGCACATTAACATTTCATTCGTGGAATTAAACTTTTTTGAGCATTCGCCCCACGTTTCCAAGTTGTACTAATAAACAATCATTGATTGCGTTGGTGGTATGGTTAATTATTATATCCTAACCTATTTAACCATTCACACAGCATACTAGTTGAATTCGCAGATGCAAGGCGGATTTTTTATAACATCGAAGAACATTTAATAAAATATGACAGAACGAAACGCGGCAAATCATGCAAGTAATGCCAGTTTAGCTATTTCGTGTGATTCTTTAAATAAAATATAATATGCATTAAACTTAGACCAGCAAACTTGATATATAAATTGTGGAAATTACGTGAAGATCTCCCAATAAGAACGAAACTGGTCTGATGGATGAATTTTCTTTGCTACGTTACACAATATATATATATATATATATATATATATATATATATATATATATATATATATATATGGAGTGAATTTGTTTATATCAAAATCGCAACCTTTTCATATATTATTGACTATAGAAGATATTTTATCACCATTTGCGAATTCAACGACTGCTACCTTTTACGAATTATATAATTATATGTAACAAAAATAAACAATCATGGATTGTACGGGTGGTGTAAAAATTATTTATATTAAGTGTGCGAGCTTGAATTAAACACCAATTTAATCGTATATATCCAGAGATGAGTTTCGCATATCTAATTTTTGCTTTTGTATATATATATATATATATATATATATATATATATATATATATATATATATATATATATTACTCGATAGGAAGAAAGAACACATTAATAACAAAAGCGGATAAGACCATTTATTTCGTGAATGTAATCATCTGTATACAATCATACATATTTATACATTCATAGGTAATACAATTTAACAATAATTGATTGCGCGGTGGTAGTAACAATGCTTTAAATCAGGTTGCGAGCTTGAAGTAAGCTTACCGACCCCATTGTATTTAACCAGTCTTCCGGTAGTTTTGTTATGTTGTTCGAGGAGCTGGTTAATACAATAAGTCGATAATTTACTAACTCACAAACAATTCGCTATATTATTTGGGTTTTCAATTGATTATGCTATTGGTAACAAATCTGACTCGTTTTTACTTGTTTCTTGTTTTGGCTGGTTGGTAAGTGTGTATGCGTTTGTGTTTGTGTGTATGCGTGTTTTCATGTAAAGGTCATTCTCGCAGTATTGCAAAGTGATGTCTGAGATTTGGTCATTATTGTTTTGATGGCTTGAGAATTAACCATTTGTGCGCATTTTTCACTGTTACATGTACGAGTGCTATTTTTCCCAGTGTAGTTGATTTTTTCACTTTGTTGCGCAAATTTATGATGCGCCTCTGTTATTTCCACTTCAGTTTCTTGCCAATCCGATTGTATGTTTGTTGATTCTAGTCGAGGGCCTGTTTGTTCTTGACTGGATACTAGTAGATTCTTGTTGAATTTTGTTATTCTTGGCCAGTCGATAAAAATGTCATGTTGATGAAACTTTTGATATATATATATATATATATATATATCCATGCTTGTCAGTTTGCCGTCGTACTCTGGTGATGATCATGGAAGGTCGAAATGCGTCAGTACGCGTGACTGACGGCAGTTTTGCTATATTGTTCGACGAATGGTTAAATGCAATAGGATTTGTGCTTTCTTCAAGCTCGCAAACTTGGTTTAAATAATTATATACGTATATGTTCGTGACCGCATGAAGATTCTGCAGCCGACTTTGTCTGTAAAATTTCATTTGTGATAGTAATGGAGGTGAGAGCCACGTCTATGATTTTTCATATATTGCATATTTATTGCTGTTTGATCCTCGTTAGTTAATTTGCTATCGTGCACTGGTGGTTACTACGCAAGTACGAAATGCGTCAATGCGTGCGATTGATAAGTTTGTTAAGCTTTTTTGCGTGTCTGCTAAATAAAATTGCATTTGTGTGTATCTCATGCTTGTAAAAGTGAATTTAGGAAAAATGTTATCTCCATCCGCCTATAAATCAGTTTTAGCTTCCTCTGACAAGACTATTTCAATTTATCAGTGTATTAATAAAGAATGAGTAAAAAAAGGAAACGAAATACATCGACCGCGCAATCTAGTTCTTTCTCGCCACAAGTGTACCCATCTGTAGCTTTGCGTATTGGTCAAACACGTCAAGAAAGTCACACTTTATGCTGGCACAGATACTGTAAAACGTATCCGAAAATGGCGTTTATTCCCATTTTATTGCAATTTAAGTTTAGCATAAATAGTAGGCGCTATTCGAAGTTGAAAGAGAGCAGTGTGTGTATAGCTTGAATGTTGTTCATATTAATTGTCGAAAGCAATGAAAATATACGTCCCTGTCAAAAAGCAATTTATCATTAGGACAGAATGTGATATTTAGGAAAGTAAAGTGAGCAGGAGTTAGACGATTTTAGCACTTCATACTAGTTTCGCCACTGTAGAAAACCAAATAGGATATGACAAAATACAGTTCTGTCAGCAGATAATTTGCACGAGTCAAAAACGAAATGTGCACATTAGCCAAATTATTCTCGCTGTTTTAATGAACAGATTCAAATAAATCTCTTAACAGGCGCATTTATCCTAGCTAGCTGTTCGTTTTTACACTTTTGTAAATATATACCAAATTAGCTATCAGTAAATCTAAGCCAAAATATTATTTCTTGATAGCTGGTTATTAAAAAAGTAAAAATATTCATCTTTGTGCAGTTGACAGGTAGTATTTACAGAAAATTTTATAACCTCAAATCGGTTGAATATGAAAAGAAAAATTTTCGATTGCTCCTTGGTTAAAAAGTTTAAACGTTATTTAGTACATAGTGTTCTCATAATGGGCCTGGCTATTAAATCCAAGTTTCCCAATATTGGAAGGCCATGGATTTTTAACCGAACTATGCATTTTGAAACGTGAGTACATCGAGCAAACGCTTTATGGATTATATTGGTTTGCTCGAAAACAATTCTGATATGCAGCATATATACGCATATGCAATTCGTGATAATAAGTAAATTTAAATAGATATTTGTGAGTACTCAAAAATAATAATAAGCAACGGTTTTGCTTCTTTTTGCGCATAGGAATCATACTTAATTTAATCCTATTAGTTAGTGCCAGTTCTAGTCTACAAACCCAATATATAATTGGTAATGTTAGGCCGTGCAAATGAGGCGTAATGATTCCTATGCGTATGTTTCTAATGTTAATAGGTTCAGCCTTTTATGTAATCATTCTCAATTGAAAATTTGTTAAACAAACTATTTCAAAACTATGAATCGGCTTTAAATAGCTCAATGTAGATGATTTTCTAAAAGCTGAATGTTTAAGTTACAGAACAGCTGAAACTCTGGCAACTGTATCCTATTACAGTCACGATCAACATCAGCTATCACATTATCCTGTTCAGTATAACATCGCTCATGTATTAGTAGTATATGAATGTATTCTTAGTTACTAGGATCAAGCAAATATATATATATCAAGGAAAAATTGCCCTTGATACAAAAATAAGTTTCACTGTGTGCTGATTTTGTACATTCGTCCATAATATCTCTTTTTATTGAACATTCAGTATGGCGATTCTTCGCTACACACCGCGTCGCGCTACGGTCACATTGGTGTAACTCGAATTCTTCTTTCAGCTGGAGCTGACCCTATGACAGTGAACAGAAACTTGGACACACCTCTGCATATTGCCGCTGCACTTCGAAGACGCCGGATTGCGCAGCTTCTTTTGAGTGAAGTTGTTCGTATTGCCGCATCGGTATGTGAATATAACTGCTTATAAAGTAGATTCTCTGCTTTAAAATGCGCGAGAAGTTAGATTTTTCTTTTTTTATAGATGCGCAACTTTGCTAATTATCTTGTTGTGTTCAATCAACTATTTATTTCATATTATTTATACTCGTGATGTTTTGTTTTATTTTTGACGAAGTTTTTAGATTTTTATTCTCAACGCTATTCACTATACCATTTTAAATGGTTTTAGTACTTCAGTCGAATGCGTATTCTGAAAATATTTGAAATTGCATTTTTTATAGAATATTTTTCCAAAATCTGTCGCATTTTTATTTAACTTTTTACAGCCACATGCCGGCAACTGTTTGAAGCAGTGTATAAATGCACAGGGCGAAACTCCATTCGATGTTGCCAGACGCAAGGGACATGGTGACCTTTTACCTCTTTTAACACCAGCTGTTAATTGCTTTACTCAGTTTGTACCGACTGCAATACAATCAACTGTTTTCATGTCAAATATATCATCTCCAACATCTACCTCGTCATCATATTCAGCGCCTCTGGGAAGTCTTAGTGTTTCTTCTCGACAGCCGAGCAATGCAGTTAAAAATAACCTCAACGCTTTGAATACATCCAGCAAATTTTTGGATCAATCAACGGTCAGCTATGAAAACGGAGCAAGCTTCAATGACGCGGTTGGTGTTAGCCATGTTCAGAGTTACCAAAGAAAGCCAAATTTCTACAACCAAGCGAGTAATTCAATCCAAAGTACGACACTTACGTCAAGCCAAACTAATCCTACTTGGAGTGAAATATCTCTCAAAAAACATTACTTGCAAAGAATAGATGTTAGTAACCACACCCAGGTGAATGATGACCTTACATCAATGACGGCTTCCCGAATTATGTACCCTGTTAGTTCAGTTCCTGGGTAGGTTTCGCTCCCATCAGTATTGAATATTTAAATTACAATTCTAAAATATTTATTTGTTATATGGTTATGTAATTTCAGTGGTGATAACTTGATTTTAGTAATAACCAATTCGTATATTTCTGGAATAGAATTTACAAAGTGTTATAAAAGTTTCCTTGCGCTATTTAAATTTTCGCTAACGTAAAAAAATTAATAGCTTTTTTTAAAGATTAACTACATTTTATTTATTGGCATAAAGAAATGTTAATAAATAAACGGATTTGTTTCTATATATTGACTAATATAAGTTAATTAACTAATATTATTCATTAAATGTATAGACAAATATAGGTATAGTCAAAGAAACTTTATTTGATCTCTGTATTTTAGTAGCATTAATCTACCAATATTTATGGATTTTGCATTTCTATAATTCTTTTTCTTTTAGACAATTTGATATGTCATTTTGTCCGAACATGGTCCAGGACGAAAGTGAATTCCTCGCCAAACACATTGCTTTTGGAAAAACAGTTCAAACAGCTGGCAATAGCCCGCAAATTAACAGTGATTTAGGTGGACGATTAAAAGTTTCAGATACCGGTGACCCCATTGAGGCTGTCAACGATCAAAATCATAAAAGCATAGAGAAGGCTGAAATAAATGGAAAAAGTGCCGACGAACATATTGATAATGATATTGGTAGGCGAACAAATGAACGGGATTCCGACAAGTCCGTTGAAAATATGATCACGGTATGTGGCAAACTTGATCTCCATTAATTAATGTCAAAAGTAAGCGACGAAAGTATTCAAGTTTAGACAAACGCTCATATTTCTAACTGTTGAATAATTGTGAATGGTTAAAAAACTGTTAGATACTATTTTTTACGGAGAAATAATGAATACATGCAATTGTGTATTAGGTATTGGTACCTAGTAACAGATTAGTTCAAATATGTCCAGAAGGATAAACGGAAGACAGCAGGAACTGAACAAATAATGTCGTGCACATTCAGTGCATGTTTACTGGCAACTCATCAGTAGGAGCTGGTATTACGTCCTTTACAAACTGTATATTTGGGTGAGGAACTAATCTGTTACTATTTGCGCAACACCTAATATACAATTGCTTAAATAACTGATTCCAAAAAAACATTCCACAAAATGAGATTATGACAATTTACTAATCCGCATGTAAATTCTGGCCAGTATTTGATAGGGTTCCCAATAAGGACGACGGTCTACTGGATGAATTGCCTTTTCTCACTATACAATTCTTAGTTTATACTGACATATGTAAGTAATTAATGGGTCAGGTGTTTATATCAAGACCGCAACCTTGATTATGACAATTTACTAATCATGTTTTTTCTTATAAGAGCAAAAAAATAAATCTCTAAAAATTAGTCCAAACTAAAGTATGAAACTGCAATTTTGTAGAAATTGGAAAAAAATTTCTCTTGATATTTATTATAAACAAAAAGTCATTTAGGCGATCCTGTGAAATATTTGCAGATTTGATAAGTAAAGTAAAATGGAATTCAGTTCAACAGGTTAGTGCTTAAAACGAAACTAGTAGAAGAAGAGTACTGTCGGAATAATTAATCTTTTCTTTTTCTCTGCTCACAATTACTTTAAGTTTCCATAAAATTTTATTTATGAATATAGCAAACCGGACAAAGAAAGATAAATTTATTCAAATATAAATTTTCAAGGTATTTCAGAGAGAGAAATCTACCACCTTCGAATTTTAACTTCAACATTTTAAATTAGTTTTTTTTATATAAAGATTTTTAAACAATCAATGTCTGCGTGGGTCACGGTAAAATTTATTTAAATCAAGTTTGCGAGCTTGAAGTAAACATAAATCCCTATGTATTTAACCAGCCGTCGAACAAAATAAACAAAGATTAGATTGTACCTCATTTCTAGTGATTTGTATGAACGATGTTGAAGCCTTCGGAAGAAAGGGGCGAATCCGCACCCAGCAAATAAAAAGACAAACTTGATGCATACTTGGAAATGGAGATCAATGGGATCTTTGCAAACCTGGTAGTGTAAAGCGACAACCCGTGAACGCAAATCGCGGAGAGTCAACAAATGAAGCTCGCACTGCGCACCAATCATTCAGAACAAAATGACTGACGCTACTTTTGCTGTTGTTCGACAACTGGTTAAATATAATGATTCAACTATTTGGCTAATTGATTTCAGTCGTTTTCTGTATTTATTTAACTTGTTGAAATTTATTTATTAATTTGCTGATCGGTTGCGAAGAAATTAAACTTAGACGTCAACTAAAAATTACAATTCAACATTAAGCATATGTTCTTTAATGTCTCCCAACTGACTGAGGTTTAGTTTTGCTACGTTGTTCGACGACGGGTTAAAGAAAACGGGATTGGTGCTTACTTCAAGTAAGCAAACTTAATTTAATAAAACAAATTTAAGTTTATTTTTATTGAAACTCGGTTATTTACGATAAATTAGTATAGTCTGATGGACCACCAGTTTAGCAAAAGTTTTAACTTTTACTAATTTGACAAACAAATGGGACTTCCACGCTATATCTTAAAATTTTTTCAAATTGTGCCTTTATATTTTGCTAGTTATTTTGTGTTTTGTGAGTAATATCTAGAATGAATAACGTTTATCATAAAAATTTTTCGACATAAGCGTTTGGCAAGCTAGACAATTTCGTATGCCATAGTCTGTGTGTGTAGTACCCATTGATTCAGACGTGAATGACCGCATGGTCCTTTCCACAGATACTAACAAGTCAGTATCAAAGCTTCATATGCTAACTTCTCAGGTTGATTTAACAAACAACACCTGGACATTTTATAAATATTTATTCTCTCTCTACTTTGCATGATTACAAATAATTATAATGATATCATAGAAAATAATAAAAGTGAAGAGAAATCACTTCATTTGGAAACAAATGTTAGTCGTCCCTGTACAGTATACCATATTTATCGGAAAGGAAATCAATCGTGCGATATTTTTTGCCATGTTTGTGTTTAATTGATTTCAAAATTTAGCAATAATAAAAGTGGCACCGATAATGGTTTTTGATTCGAATTTAAAAATTGAGTTTCCTCTTTCGATAAAATGAAGTCCAAAATTATGATTAGTGTTATTGATTTTCAGCTAACAATAAAATGCCAATTTGATTGGTTAAAAAATCCGAATATTTTTCATTAAAATAAAACAAAATTTGTAAAAATTAAAATAAAATATTGAGGGAAAATATTCATTATATTAATGCCTGACAAAAGCTTCAATATCATGGCTGGGTGCAATAAATTTAATTAGCGAAAGAAAATGGCTATGTAAGGAAAACGCCAATCAAATATATTACACATAGGAAATTTAGCAAAAACTAGGTGGTAAAAAACTTATTTTGGACGATGTTTTTTTAGCCGAAATAGAGCATTTCATCAAATATTTAAAAAAATTATCTCCGCAACTCCAAAACAAGTTTGCGCGTTGACATTTCGAGAGTCTCCCTTTGCTGCGAACTTCAGAATAGCGTACGATTTAGTCTTTAAATTTAAAATAAACGTTCAACATAAAACGCAAACTAATATATATATATATATATATATATATATATATATATATATATATATATATATATATATATATATATATTCTTTTGAAATGCGAGCTTTAATAAAATTCATTGTACCCTTCCTGTGTGCAAAAACAAAAAGAAATTTTATCAGATATAAGAAAATTTTCTTTCTCATGGTCTTCTCAAATATCTACTCATGAACATATCTTTATATATAAATTGGAAAGCAAAACAAGATAGAAATATGTGAACAAAGAGAGTGTGAAAAATAGAAACCAATCAAATTGCGTGCGTCACATTCAGTTCAAGCTCAATGCTTGTACGTGCTTCTTCTGCTTACATAAATCCGGCTGCAATTTGTTTATCCATAAGGCTTCGTATGTGGCTAGCTCCCTTTTGTTTTTGCATTTAGTAATTACTTTGAATGCTACGTCTGGAGAACATACGTGCGATGTTTCGATGATGTGTTGCGCAATAGCAGACGTGTATTCACCATTTGATTTAAAACAGGCGTTCAAGTTGCAATGTTCTCTCATTCGAGTAATTAACCGTCTGGTTCTAGGGCACCTAGAAAATACATCATTAAAGAGTGACATAAGTAAATGTGCTCAATATATACGGTACGTGGATGATATATTTCTTGTACTTAAGAACAGGTCGCAATTTCGAACATTGCTTCAAAGTTTCAACAAAGCACATAAGAATGTCGGCTTCACATCAGAGCACGAGAAAGATGACTGTCTGCCTTTCCTAGATGTACTAATAAAGAAAAAAACTAATGGTTAATTAAACAGAACAATGTACCATAAAACAATATGGTCCGCACAGTATTTCCATTACAGCAGATTTGTGCCATTTTAATATGAATTATCAACAGTTTTTGGTTCCTTTTCAAGAATTGACAGTTTTTTAGTCAAGATACAAAATAAAATGAATATAATAAAGCAATTAACGATATAATGTCTAAAAGCTATCCCAGACAATTAATTAAATCAATTATTAAAAGGGGAGTTAAAACAGAAACAGATGTATTATGGGCCAGAAAAGAAAACTGTCTACCTAAACATCCCATTTAAGGGGGATGCAGTTTCCCGAATGGCACAAAAGAAAGTTGAAGCAGCATTGACACGCACATTTAATGCAGCCAAACTACGAGTGTTATTTAGGGTAACACACTTGCCTTTACCAGCAATCAAAGAGAAACAGCCGTTAATGTCGATATCAAATATTATTTACCAATATACATGCGCAAGTTGTCGATCAACTTACGTAGGCCGATCGACCAGACGGTTAATTACTCGAATGAGAGAACATTGCAACTTGAACGCCTGTTTTAAATCAAATGGTGAATACACGTCTGCTATTGCGCAACACATCATCGAAACATCGCACGTATGTTCTCCAGACGTAGCATTCAAAGTAATTACTAAATGCAAAAACAAAAGGGAGCTAGCCACATACGAAGCCTTATGGATAAACAAATTGCAGCCGGATTTATGTAAGCAGAAGAAGCACGTACAAGCATTGAGCTTGAACTGGATGTGACGCACGCAATTTGATTGGTTTCTATTTTTCACACTCTCTTTGTTCACATATTTATCTTGTTTTGCTTTCCAATTTATATATAAAGATATGTTCATGAGTAGATATTTGAGAAGACCATGAGAAAGAAAATTTTCTTATATCTGATAAAATTTCTTTTTGTTTTTGCACACAAGAAGGGTACAATGAATATATATATATATATATATATATATATATATATATATATATATATATATATATATATATATATATATATATTCTGGCTAGTCGCGATGAGTTCTAATAAGAACGAAACCGTTCTTCTCGATAATTTTTCTGATCAACACTAAATAATTCTTAGTTTATGGTGACAAATGTATGCACGTAATGGGTCAGGTATTTATATCAATATCGCAACCTTGATTATAATAATTGTTATTACCGCCCGCGCAACCAATATGCGTTTAATTGAAGGCAGTGTCAATTTTAGCGCAACAGCCGTCAAAAAAGAAAAGTATGCTCACACGCCTCTGCTTAATTAAAATAGAAAATAAATATTTTTCGTCTTAAAATAACCTAAGTGAAACACAAACGAGCAGAGTAAATTAATAAATTTGTTTGGAAGCTTATTTTTATTTATTTATTTTTACTTCCTCTATGTCTATTATTTTGTAGCAAATTTTGTGCAGTTAAACTTCTATTAATGTATATATCCTCATATATAGACACAGAACAGCGCTTATGGTAGTAATAATCTACCATGTTTAATTTAAGTTCTTTTCCAGATTTTCAATTTTGTTTTGTCTTTGATCGTTGACTCATTTTTACTTAATTGAAATGCGGTTCTATCACATCTTGAAGTAAAACTGAGTCAACTCGATCAAAGACAAAAAAAATTGGAAATAGTGACAAATCGGATCTTTGTGTAACTGCTCGTGTACAGCTATTACCCGCGTACGCAAAACGCGGCATTGATAACCTGAATGCTTACACACCGCAAAATATTGAGTTTGTTACAAAGTTAATTAAGCAGAGATTCCTTTCACGAATGAGTATTACTTCATAAGTTTGAGCGAGACCAAATTGGTTCAAAAGAATGCAAAATTAACATTGGTTTAATACTAATGTTTACAGACAAATTAATGAGATTTACTTGCAATCTATTATATTTAAGATTCCTAGATGATATCTTCCTAATTTGGAATCACGGGGACAATGAGTTGGAGAATTTTCTGTATTTAGCTAATCAACTGGGAGAGGTAAAATTCACATTGGAAAAAGAAAACAAAGAAGAATTATCGTTTCTAGATGTAAAATTAAAACGAATGGGTCAGACATTAGAGAAAGATATTTATAGGAAGGATACTTATTCTGGTATCCTCCTGAATTATTGCTCTAACCACCCGTTTGGGATGAAAATAGGCATTCTAAAATCTATGATAATAAGAAGTCTTAAAATAGTGGATTTAAAATATAGGGATAAAGAACTAATGAAATTGAAAGAAATATTCAGGATAAATGGTTATCCAGAAAAATTAACTGAGAAAATCATAAAGGAGACATTATTGCGATTTAAGAGAAGAATAACACAGGAGAAACGGACAGGAGATTTAGATAATCAGAATGAAGATAAGCACAGAACTCTGGTTCTACCAGACTCCAAATTAAGTAGAAAGATTAGGATATTAGCAACAAAATACAACATAAGAACGGTGTTAAGACAAACAGTTACAATAGGCAATAAGTTACCGAATCAAAAAGAAAAAATAGAACCTCTTAACACATCAGGGGTTTATGAGATACCTTGTAAAGATTGCAATCTTAGGTATATAGGTGAAACCATGCGTCCAATAAAGGTACGTAGAGGTGAACATAAGACTGCATGCAAATACAGACATAGTAATAGATCGGATCTAGCCAGACACTCAATGGAGTCAGGTCATCAAATAAACTGGGACGGCTGTAAACGGATTGCACTATGTAACCGAAATAGATTAACCAGGTTGATTAGAGAATCAATTGAAATAAAATCAGGAATGAACGTCATGAATATGACATGTGTAGAAAAATCATTAGGCCCAATATTCAATGAAGCCTTCTCTAATGGAAAGAAACGTAGATTAGAGGAATCAGAGCTAACAATAAATCTAAATAAGAGACCACGACTATGAAAGGGGAGAAAACAGAACGAATTAGAGGGAGTTAGAGGGCGGTAATATGGCTATAGTTATATATGTATATATGTGATGAACATTTCAATTTATATAAGATGTGAGAGAATTTCACGTTGTTGCTTATATATTTATCTAAATATATTTAACAAATATGGGCATCTATATTTCGCAAATACATATATATGGATGATTCTAAATATTCATATAAGATGTGAGGTGAACTCACATGGTTGCTTAAATGCTTATTTAGATATTCACAATATATATGTAGAAGAATATTTAGATTTTATATATAAGGTGGGAAAAGCTCACATGGTTGCTTATGTGAATTGAGATAGGCATTATGTACATATATATATATATATATATATACATATATATATGAGGTGTAGACGGGAAGATATATATACTTTTGATATTTATATATACATATAAATTGTAAGTGGTTGAATTTCAAAGAACCTATTTCAACTGCTTATAGATACATATCTCTACATATATATATATATATATATATATATATATATATATATATATATATATATATATATAGATGTATATAGATAGACAATAAAATAGATATATAAAAGTGTTTTACTGATATAATTTATCCGTTGCGGGACTCACAGTGTTGCTTGTATGAGATTCATATTATATATATGGTATATACACGATGAATATATAGATATTTATAAAAGATGTGGGATGAACCCACATAGTTGCTTATATGCTTATCTATATATATACATAGATAGCGTGTGGACATATGTGTAAATGGATATTTTATAAGATGTGGGTACAAATATATAAGTAAAAATAAAATTAAAATATAAAAGATTGCTGATATATATATATATATATATATTTGTATTCGTATATATATAGTGTATACACGTAGGTATAGTTATATTTAGATATATAGATATTTATAAAAGATGTGGGAGTAACCCACATAGTTGCTTATATGTTTATCTATATATATAGATATATACGATATTTTAATACAGAAACTAATTCATATAGGATATGAGTATAAATGTGTACTGAGCGGAAAGACGATTTAGTTAGTGTAACTTCCGTATTCGGTTTTGTCAAAATGATAGAATAATACTCTATAGAGTTTCAATAGTTTTTTAATCTCCCTGTATATAACCGATTGCAAGCTGGATGGAATTAGGTGAACTGGGGGGCAGGTGAGGATTACAGCAATATAGAATTCAAAATTTGTTGATCTTTCTATGCGTCCGGTACAGCAATTAAAATATAGACTTCATTGATAGGCGTGTATGTCAATCCATTAGGTGTGCTTATAGTTAAAATACACATGTTTATAGGTAGATATGTGCGCGGAGGGGGACAGGGATAAGTTTTTGTATACATTTGAGTATTAGAGACTAGGTATGAAGACCGGATATTATGAAGACAATTAAAATATATATAAATATATCTGTCTTGAATGAGGATACCACATTTGCCACAAGTTGTGTTTTACTCCTGTGCGTATTGTGTCAACCCTGAAGATGAGACTGGAAATAACGTCTCGAAATATAGGTGAAAGATCAATGGCGGATCTTGATCCTAAAGCGCTTTCAGACAATCAGCTAATTGAAGGCTTAAAGGAGAAGGGACAAGTGAGAACCCATCAACTGAGGCCAAAAATTACATCATCTGAAAAGATAAAAGGTTCAAGATTTTGCCGACCTATGAGTGCTAACAATTGTCCCGCACAAGAAAAATGCGGTCAAATCCGAAACGAAAAGGACAGCACTGAGAACCAAAATAATACATCTTTTAAAACTACGTCAGTCATTTTGATATCACTAGCATCTATGACTAATACTCTGAACCAGGCTTGTGTAAAGAGCACGAATAAAAATATTATTAAAAATTCCCACAACAGATGATAATTTTCAATTGATCTTCAAGGGAAATAATTTTTTAACAAACGAAATTCACAAAATTACACTATATATATATATATATATATATATATATATATATATAATTTATTTTTATAAATTAATGTAAATTTATGTAATTTAACATATCACTACTCTTACACATGTTTAGAAAATACTCAATCGGGTAAACTTATTGAATAACTGCAAAACGAATTTAAATCATTATGGAAGGCAATTATTAATCACATGGTAGAACTCACCCAGGGTTTAATTGGAAGTTCCTCAGATTTCCCTTTTCGGAACGTGGAATTAAAATGTTGCAGTTTGATTACCCTCAAATTCTTATATCATTCTAATTTCATAACAACATTAGGTCACACGTAGTAGTGATAATGGAAAATCCACAACAAAATGGGAGAAATGCAACAGGCTTGGTTTTTATATTTGAAAATTAATCTAATAATGTTTGAGTTGGCTATATCCTGTTGTACACGACTTCCTTTCTCAGATTCCGCTACATGAGCTTATCATGTTTCTTGTTATATTTTATAATTTTATTTTTTTGATCCATGTAAAGTCAAAATGGTGATTACTTGTTTCATTGATATTCAAAAATAAGAATTCAGTTTAACCAAATTATTGATAGGATGGGGTGTTATTTAATATTGTAGTACAATCCGTTAAGCATAAAAACGAAACGTAATTTTCCACTCTTTACGCCTGGGTCTACAACTGAACAAGGCAAGTAAATCCATCGAGGCAAAACGAATAAAATAGGTAAGACGCTATGACTCACTATTATTATCAATATATTTCTCCTAAAATGACCACTTATTTACATAATTTTTCTATAATAAATGGATCGGTTGTAATCAATACTATTGCAACGATCAAATTTCTGCACAGAATTTGTTTTTACTGTAACATATTAAAATTCTTTTTCTTAATATTTTATTAAAAGCTAGGTATATTGTCTAAAATACTTGTCAGTAAATAAAATAGAGTTATTTCTTCATATATATATATATATATATATATATATATATATATATATATATATATATATATATATATATATATATATATATATATATATATATATATATATATATATATATATATATATATATATATATTATAACTGTAGTGCCGTTTGAAATTTTTAAAACTACGATTTAGCTTGTATTTTTATTTCAAATTAAATGAACTGTACCTAAAGCCCAGTCTTTGGTTTCGATTAAATCAAACTTAACATGTGTAGCTGAAAATTTGTATGGCAGTAAAATATTACAATTCGGTTTCGACTGACCTCATACAATATTACTTGCACATTTATACATGATGCTTAATAGTAAATAATATTTAGCTCTCCTATTTCACTGCCGGTGCAATATATATATATATATATATATATATATATATATATATATATATATATATATATATATATATATATATATATATATATATATATATATTATCAAAATGTTTTGTAAAACGAGTAATGTTTCCGATGTACACTACCATTTCGAATACACGAAAAATTATAATACTATGCGTACAAAATGTAGAAACGAACAAGCATGAATACATGCATGCATTAGGAAAAAGGCAACCGTCAAGTACAGTGCTATAATTTGGCAAATGAATCATCTATGGCCGTGGATGCAAGTGTGTGGTGTAGTGGTAGGCTAAACTACTCGCATTCGTGGCTGTGGGCTATTTTACGTCTAATTGTATGTTTGTCAGTCCGAATAAGGTTAGTTTGATGGTGCGCTGATATTCAAGAAGTGTACAAATATTGAATTGACGTAGACGAAATTATTCATATTGAAGAATTGGAAGAATCAAAATTTATAAAACATATATGATAAGTATAAAGCAAAATAATTTATCGCATCTGTTGACTGAAATTAAGATCGCTTCTATCAATGTAATATATAAAAGGGAATTTATAATAAATAATCTAGCATTTGTTCTAATTAATTCTAGCAATCATTGCCAATAAATCAGGATAGCTCAGTGGTTAGAGCACCAGATTCCGAAGCAGACGTGCCAGGTTCGTATCCTGTCCGGGCAAATTCTGGCCAGTACTTGATGAGTTCCCAATAAGGACGAAACCGGTCTACTGGATGAATTGCCTTTTCTACACTATACTATTCTTAGTTTATACTGACATATGTAGTATTATGGGTCAGGTGTTTGTATCAAGACGAACCTTGATTATTATAATAAAATAATCGGTTTATATATATATATATATATATATATATATATATATATATATATATATATATATATCAGAAATTCTGTCTATATATAAATTAACATCCCTGTCTATTTACCTATCTATATTTCCGTCTATCGAATAATCTAGGCATCAATATTTTTATCTATTAGGCTATCCATTATATATATATATCAAAAACTATACCCATTAATCCATTCATCTACCTATCTGTTTATCCACTTACATATTTGTCTATCTATCTAAATATATCTAACAATCTATCTGACTAAATATATTTGCGCTTGTCTGCTTTTTAATTTTCTCATCTACGTGTTTTTCTCTATGTATATATCTTTATATCTGACCAAGTGTATATATATATATATATATATATATATATATATATATATATATATATATATATATATTTAAATTCATACATTTATTTGTCTATCTTATTGTCCATTTTCCTTTCTTATTCTATATCTGCATACCTACCTATCAGAATATCTGGCTGTATAATTTTATCAAACTTTTGAACTAGATATCGCAATTTACAATTTTTAGATATTAATTTATTTATCTATCGAATTCTACACATATTTGTAGGTTTCTGTATATATATGTATGCCATTTAGATGGACGTTGTCGATAAAAGAAAAAGGTAATAAATTTTTTAATGTTGATGCTATATATTTTCAAATATTCAGTAAATTTGAAATAATATTTATGCTGTTTATGAAATTATAGATCATCTATCTATGTATATGTATCAGAGTTTCCTCGAATGAAATATTATTTTATTTTTACATTTGAAGAATAGATAAAGCAAAAAAATTTAATATACCGTTGAAATTCCGCACAAAAATTAATTAAATCTTTTGTAGTTTTTGCACACATTAACA